>QLTV01001322.1:2561270-2578867 GCA_003457575.1 Thermophis baileyi | reverse complement strand
GTTTAGCCCCCACCCCACCCACCCACCCCAAAAAGCTCAGTTTTTGCAACCAGTTAGGCCCTCACATTTGTTTAAGGAATTTGTTTTGATGAATGCCTGAAAAGAGAAAGCAAACTCTGGGTTTGCTGTCTCCTGGAACCTAGCTGGCTGTGGAAGGCCATGTCATGTGAAGCAGGGGCTTATCCAAGGTTCACACCAAACATGAATCAGCACGATAGAGGAACTGGGACATTGTGTACTTGTGTCTGTACTTTTGATTCAGAGTGCATCAGGATAAGGAAAAAGTGGCCCTCTCCTAGACTTTCACAGGGGTGGGGACACGTCACGTCATGAAAGAAGGAGAATGCTGGACCTTGGAAAGTGCCAGAGAGCCTTATCCAACCTCGTTACGGGAAGTCTGTTTAGTCATTACTAGCTTCCCTCTTGGTTTGGATAAGCCGTGGCGGCTGCGTTCACACAGTCTGAGCCACAGTCAGACAAACCCTAAATAGGGCTTAACGTGAATTTCTAAGTGAAGTTTGTTTTTTTTCAACAGAGACTGCAAGAGAAAAGAGGTAAACGCTAAAGGTCATATCATTGTCATATTAGAGATCGTCTTTGTTTTCATACGCTGAGTTAAGCAAGATCAAAGATCCAGTGATACCAAATGCTCCCATGACCCTAAAGTATTGATCTGAGGCAGAGGTCTTCAAACTTGGCAACTTTAAGACTTGTGGACTTCAACTCCCAGAATTCTCCAGCCAGCATAGAGTTGAAGTCCACAAGTCTTAAAGTTGCCAAGTTTGGGGACTCCTGTTCTGAGGCATAGATAGATCTTCCTGTTTTTTCCCCATGGAATTCTTTAAAGTCTACTTTGAACCAGAAAAGTTGGGGTCTTACTTTTGCTAGCACAATAGGTGAAAAGTAAAGGTTCCCATCATTTTTGCACAGATCGTGGCTGATAAAATGATAACTAACCATGAATCCCTGTAGCCCAAAAGAATGTTCCCGAGTATGTCATATGGATTTTTACAGAGAATCTCTCTCAAATGGCCTTTGAAAGGCAGATGATATTTATACCCATTAATTATGCAAATAAGCTCCCTGATCCAGTTAATCTGTGATGTCCTGGTGCAAGTCATCATCAATCCTTGTGATTATTATGCAACGAAATATGAAAATACATACATATATATTGGTTGCAGAAGATGTCATAAAGTTCACAACTCCTATTTTTTTATAGAGTCATTATAGCATGAACTGATGGGGATGCATAATTGGCTCATCAGATGCTTCTTGTTTAATTGCTTTAGTTACATATTCTTTTTACTTTGCATTTTTTGTACAGCTGAAAGCAAACTGGTGGCTTTAGCCAAACAGTAACCAGGGCCGGCAGTCCAGTAAGCCAGGTTATCAAAACAGTAACCAGAGCAAAAAGTTCAGCGAAGCAGGCAAACCAGGCAAGCCCCACAAGACAGAGTACAGTAATCTCCAGGCGTCGGCAAGTGCACACAAGGCTCCACAGATTCAACGCTTGTTCCTGACAAATGCCCCTCCCACCAGCACCTCCTTACGTCTCAGTCCCCAGGTGTGCCTTGTGAAGGGGGGCGGGGCACTCTCCTCCCTCTTAGCCGGCTCAGTCTGCATTGTTCTCGCCTTCTCTCTTCCCTCCGTGCTCTAGGATCAGGAGGCGGTGGTCCTTGCTCTTCGCCTGAGCTCTGTCTCTCCTGCTCCTCCCTGTCTGCAAGCCTTTCTAATCCCGAAAAGCCCTGCCTGGACTGACTCTGCCCTTGCCCAGTTTCCTCCAAGGCCAACGGAGCCACCCTCTCGATCTCTGTCGGCAGATTCAGACTCCGACGGGGGCATGACACATCTCTTTTTGGGTCTGTGGGATATCCAGTCTAGCTGAAGAGAAAGGGATTGAGTGCCAGGCCCTGGGACCCAGCCTGGTCCAGTATCTCTCCTCTCCTCCAGCTCATCAGGTTCTGAGCCAGAGTTATGTGCTCTGAACCTGAGAGAGTGAGGGCACACTTCTATGCAAGCATGGTGGGCTTGTTGGGGTACCCGGCACCATTCATCAGCTAATCACATTAGGAGTGTGTCAGTTGAAACTATCTGAGGAAACGGTTGCAAAGTCTTGTTGCTCAGGTTGGCTGTCACGTAGCTCCTTTTTATTGGGAAAAAAAATTATATGAAGGGCTCTGAAACTCTGCTTGCAACAAACGATGGGGGTGAGTTCACATCTTTGCTAGGATGAAATGTTATTGACTGGACTTAGACGCTTTGCTTAGATGACGGTTTATAGTTTACTTTTTTATATAAATACAAGTCTTGGACTAGTAGTCCATGGGGTTAGACCATTACAAAACAGTTGAGATTGGACTGTGCAGGAGGAAAATAATCATCTGCTCAGAAGAACAATTAAGATTTCTAAGAATTGGTTAGGTTTTCAAGGGGGAATACTGGTGTATTGTTGCCCTAATAGGTAACTGGCCAAATATAACTGAATTAAATACTTTGCTTTCCTTTTTTTAAAATTGCTCCTATTAACTGAAAACAGAACAGATAAAACATCAGGTAAAGTTATGAAGAAAGGAAAAAAAAACCACAAATTGTATGCCTATTTATAGATACATATATAACAAAAATATGTATTTCAGTAAATGGTAACCATATTTCACCATAATCATCCATTGCTAATCTACGTTGACTGTCATTCATTTGTAATGCTGCTACTAAGGCCATCTCTTCAGATCATTTGAGCTACACCACCGTGTGTTTATCTTTCTACTGTTGAAGTCTTTGAGTTTTCAGATAGGGCATGGAGAATCAATTTGCTTTCCCCACATGCCAATTTTCATGCAGTAGGAAAGTAAGGCCTTTTTCTGCTTCTTATTAAAAAAATGTTGGGGAGACAAATTGTAATACAGTATATGCCGTACTCATTTCATATGACTCACTACTCATGCAAGTTCACTTTGCTATTTAAAGAAGATACACTTTTGCTGTATGCTTTACTCATAAAATTATGCTTTGTATATTCAGTTGGTAAATGTAATTACTGCCTGACTGAACTATAGTTTTACTTTAAACAATATAGTCCATTGTTACTTTAAACAATATAGTCCATAGTTACATTTATTAATTGAATTTACTTAAAAATGTTTTAATGTTTATTGCCAGCCAAGTGTTTTATGATGAACTTCAAAGATCTCTTGGGTTTCTCTGACACGTTGAAAAAAAATTAAGGCAGAGGGAATTTCCAGCACAATCCCAAAGCAAAATAGGATCTTTTAAAGCCTGGTTAGGAGCAGATCCACAAAGGCCTTGTTAAAAAGTCAGAGAAACTACACAGCGAGAATAGACACAGTATAGCTCTTATTTCCTTCAAACTTGGCAGTGCCCACCACAAGAGATTGCCACCTGTCACTGGTGCACAAGAATTCTAGCCCTCTTGACGATCAAGATTGGTGTTTCTCAAACTTGAAAACTTTACGATATGTGGCCTTCACGATGGCCACATATCTTAAAGTTGTCAACCTTGAAAAATACTGTTCAAGATAAAAATCTTGAATAAGAAAAATTGCAGGAATAAAAGTAGCAATCTTATGACACCATTGTTGCTTTATTATTCTGGAAGGGAATACTTTATTGGCTTTTTTCTATTCTTTCCAGATTTTTTAGAAAAAATAAATTCTTGTGTTAAAAATGTTTTGTTCTGATATTTTTCAGCCTTTTTTTCCTCTGCAAGCCTTTATATCTCAAACAGGCTCTGCTGGTTTAAATTCAGGTTTAATATTATTTTGGGCCTAATTTAGTTTTAGGCTTTTAAACTTTTTAATATTATTAAAAATTGCTGAGAGACACCTACTTGTCAGCAATTATATACTGCTGACAACTGTGTCCCCTCAGCAACTTTTAATAATAATAAAAAACAGTCTAAAAGCCCAAAACTAAGTAAGATAGAAGAGTAAGAACAAGAAATGTCTGTATATAGGAGAAAATTAGGAATAAATTTGGGCTAATCGGCCATAATGAACAACATCGATAATCATAGTGCTTTCTCATAGCTGTATTTGACAAGTCTGTAGTTTAGAGGGAATATTTAACATCTGATCTCTGGAATAGGTCTAGGAATTATTTTTTATCAGTTACTCCAAATTAATTACTTCGTTTCTTAGATAATCTTAAATATTGCTCTTCTTTTCCTCCCTTCAATTGACACACCCTTCATTTATCAATTAATTGCAAACAGTTACCATATTTTTTGGAGTATAAGATGCACCTTTCCCCCCACCTAAAAGTGGGTGAAAATTTAGGTGCATCTTATAGACTGAATACAGGCGTTTTTGGCATCCCGAACCCTCCGCGCGTCGTGTTTTTGCCCTCCCCAGCCCCCAGAAGCATTCTGCAGGCCAAAAATGGGCATGTTTTTTGTGAAAATGGGCACGTTTTTGCCAAAAACGGGCCATGCGGAACACTGGAGAGTGCTTCTGGGGGCCTGGGAGGGCGAAAACGCGACGCGCGGAGGCCAAAAACTATTTTTTTCTTGTTTTCCTCCTGTAAATTTAGGTGCATCTTATAGTCTGAGAAATACAGTACTTTCTTTGTGTAGCTGTGAAATCTGCAGAGAGCTTAGTGAGTAATGCGATCTCCTGCTGTTGATCTAAGGATAGCAATGTTAATAATTAGATAAACATAACTAAAGGTAATTATAAATATGATTGCTTGCTATGCTACCCCAGCCCAGCAGATACATATTACTTAGGATCTTAAGGTATGGGCTTGATTTATACATCATGCTAAGGTGTGGTTTATTTTAACCATAATTTGAGGAACAAGCCATAGACTTCATTCATATCACATTAAGACATGGGTGGAATATATCATAGTTCCAACATTACTCTGGGTTCCCACAACGTTAAGCTATAAACCATGATTTACAAAGCCAAAAAGTGATTTAGTTGGATTTGTATTGATAAATCCAGATAGGCGCAAATCTGTCTTCTAGCTAAAGACTAAAATTTTCTTGAGTCTCTTAGATCAAAGCTATTTTACAAAAAAAAAAACCCCATCTGAACTGGTACATGGTCTGGTACACCTACAGCTCAGAGTTTTACTGTTGGGGTTTGGTTCATTTTTAGCATAATATATTTAATGAGCTCATCCACTGAGTTTCCTGCTGTGTGCAAACAGAGCCAGTATAGTTTCTTCAGAAAATTGTGGATTTAAAAATCGGAGTTAACACAAGGCAGGGGGGAGTTGCTTAAATTGTGTCTTCCAGTTTCCAAAGAGTGATTGTAACAAAGCAAGGGGGTGAGAGCTCTAAAGCACAAAATAGTTTAATTTTATACTAATGCCTGTGCATCTGTCCTCCAACAGAAAATGATCCACAGCCTGTTTCTTATAAATTCTTCTGGGGACATATTCTTGGAGAAGCACTGGAAGAGCGTCGTCTGCCAATCTGTGTGTGACTATTTCTTTGAAGCTCAGGAAAGAGCAGCCGATGTGGAAAATGTGCCTCCCGTCATCCCCACCCCTCACCACTTCCTCATCAGCATCTACCGAGACAAAATCTTTTTTGTGTCTGTCATACAGACGGAAGTGCCACCGCTTTTTGTCATTGAATTCCTCCATCGCGTAGCAGATACTTTCCAGGTTGGTCTACAGAATAGTTGTATGGATTTAGGGGATAAATGTGTGCTTCAGTTCATCTCTGGCTGCCTAGTTACATTTGAAAGCTCTGGATCATTTCCACGTATGAGTGGAAAGATATCTTGAGTTTTAAGAACACATTCCATAAAATTGTAATTATGGACAGACAGAACAGTAGAAATTCAGTTGGAACAAATGAAGGACTACTCCTATTTAGAGAAGAGGTCATTAGGAGTTTGGGGTTTGTAACTAATGTTAAGTACAGCAATAGAATTTCCAAGTACAACTTGAAATTTCCAGAATGGAACATCTATCTATAACTTTGTCTTGAGGAACTCAGATTTCATTATGCCTTGTTGACAGCAGATCTCCAAAATGACAGATATGGATGAGAAGCATTCATGTTACCTAATCCAGTCTTGGCTGTCCTATTTTTAAGCCTCTTGCTTCCATTCTTTGCAACAGGGGAAACTTAACACATGAGGAAGGAGCAGAAATGGTGGATGGTTAGGGGCTTTCAGATCTTCTGCTCCATATAAGCAGCCCGATTCAGTCCCTCATTTTCAATTTTTCCAAAGTGGAATTCGCCAACCTCACAAAGAATCACTGTTTTAGAGTTAGATTTCTTTCTTCCAGCAAAACATGCCAAATTATTTTAGTGTTATTTGTTGAGCGTAAACCAAACAGATTTCAGGTCTATTTAGGGCAGTAGAATTTTTGTCACTAAAATTGTTTCTTTCAAAGCTGCATTACTGAATACTCCGAGAGTGACATCAGCAGGTAGAAATTGGCCAATGTACAAACATAGATGAGGTTTATGGGTATCCATTGGGCTTTTATGCTTTCTTAATCGTTAAAGGTTTTGAGCAACATTAGGCTTAACCAGACAATATGATGGAATCTATGAGTATCCCCAATAGCTACAGGTAGCTATAAACTCTTAACAGCAGTCTGCTGCAGCACTGAGGAAAAGGCTTGTGTAAGTTTGTTGTAACTGACTGCACATCAAGACACATATAATTTCTATCCATGGATCTCTACTGAACGTGTGTCCAAAATAATTACGTTCTTCGCCTTCTGATGAAGAGCCCATCTGATTTATAAACTCTGGAAAAAAATCCATGCTGTCTGAATAGATGAATGGATGTTAAATTACAGGAGCTGCCTTTCTAGCAGAAGCCTGGTTTTTTCTAAGTGCAGGTAGAGCTGTTAAATGGAATAAACTACCTTCTTTGTATTCTTTCTATGGATTTAGGATTACTTTGGAGAATGTTCTGAAACTGCCATTAAAGACAATGTTGTTATTGTGTATGAGCTTCTTGAAGAAATGCTGGACAACGGTTTTCCCCTGGCAACGGAATCCAATATACTGAAGGAGCTCATTAAACCGCCCACAATCCTGCGCTCAGTGGTCAATTCCATCACAGGTACTGCGGCAGCTTCCCGGTGCTTCCAGCTAGTTTATTTATTTATTAGAATAGAATAACAGAGTCGGAAGTGACCTTGGAGGTCTTCTAGTCCGACCCCTGCTTATACAGGAAACCCTACACCACTTCAGACAAATGGTTTGTCTAATCTCTTCTTTAAAACTTCCAGTGTTGGAGCATTCACAACTTCTGGAGGCAAGTTGTTCCACTGGTTAATTGTTTTAACTGTCAGGAAATTTCTCCTTAGTTCTAAGTTGCTTCTCTCCTTGATTAGTTTCCACCCATTGCTTCTTGTCCTACCCTCAGGTGCTTTGGAGAATAGCTTGACTCCCTCTTCTTTGTGGCAACCCCTGAGATATCGGAACACTGCTATCATGTCTCCCCTAGTCCTTCTTTTCATAAGACTAGACATACCCAGTTCCTGCAAACCGTTCTTCAAATGTTTTATGCTCCAGTCCCCTAATATTAAATTTGTATTGCCACCCATCTCCCCAATAGGGTGACTCTGGGCAGATTACAGAACATAACAGTTTGGTAACTTAACAGGTGGGTGAACTTGCACTTTCCAAACGGCAGGTGACATTTGAGGGCCAGGTATGGATTGGTTGGTTGTGTTTATAAACCAGACCTAGAGCTCGGTGGCCCTTTGTTAAGATTATCTGATGACCTTAGGAGTTCCTCCTCCATTATACTTTTACTCCATGAGTGCTGAGTTTATTGACAACCTTTCAGTGAGAATGTGCAGAATATATTTTGAAAAGCAGTGCCTGCGGACTCCTCCTATCCTCAGATACCTCTGAAAGATGGGCAGCCCTTCCATTTTCAAAGCTCTATTGGTAGATCTTTAAAATTTGGTGGATATTCTTCTGTATTGGGACAACGTTGTCCAGCTGTTCACCTGCTGCTAGGCCAAGGCACAGCACAACACAACACAGCATGCACTCACTGATCCACAATATCAGCTCAAAGAGCTACTGGGACGCCCGTGGAAGATACCCTCATTCCTGCTTCTGAACTCATCCCGAGAGGAGCGGGAGAAGTCTTGCCTTAAAAATGGCACTGGAAGAGTTCACCTCTCTTGCTTTGCCAATAAGCCATCAGTAAACAATACCATTTGGTGTTCTGTCTGAACCAAGCCATCTTTTTGGTGCATGTTCTGGATATTTACCATGTAATTTTCCTTGTGTGTTTTATACATTCCAAATTAGGTACTTACATATCTGCAACAGATATATTTATCAGTAACCCTTGCCTCCCCCCCCCCCCCCCCCAGTAATAAAGCGAAAAAAGTCAGCATTGTGTTTGCAGTTTTTAACTCTTCTGCTTAGGAGGCTGGTTTTTGTAGCAAGCTGCTGCCGCTGGCTTTTTTTAACAGAGCGTTTGTTTCTTACGGACTGTTTCTTTGCCTTTCCAAGGTAGCAGCAACGTGGGAGACACTCTTCCAACCGGCCAGCTGTCCAACATTCCCTGGCGAAGAGCAGGAGTGAAGTACACAAATAACGAGGCCTACTTCGATGTGATTGAAGAAATTGATGCCATCATAGACAAATCTGGTAAAGTGCCCTGCAGACGTAGCTGTTGATAAGATGGGAGGGAGTCGTACCTTTGTTAACCTTTGCTTAAAAGATTCTTGCATGGGAAGGGAAATCTATTGAAATGTACAGTTTTCAATGAATCTGGGAATACCTTAGTTAAGACCTGAATGGGTTTTCTCAGCTGGACTCCCAACACAGAGAGCAAAGCAGTGATTCTTAAAGTAGGGTGATTTGGACATATCCTGGGGGGGGGGGTAATAGGGCACTTTGTAATTGTATGTGTGTAATTTGAGAATCCAGTTTGAAATTGTCACTGGAGTGTAAACCTAGTCTGGGCTTTTTTGTGGAGTTATGGCATTTGAGAGAGAAAAGGGGCACTTGGGTCAAAGAGTTTAAGAGCGGCTGCAGTAAAGGATTAAGGCAGAAAAGGAATAGTTGTCCTAAGGTGAATTGGGGAGTAATATTTGCATTGGCTGAGGGAACGTGGGGCACAGCTCATTCACAGCAAAGAAATTTGCAAAAGACAGCTGACTTCAGTGGTGGTCCCTGATTCTGGAATGTTCTCCTCACTCAGGTAGTGTTATTTCCAGCTGTTCTAGGAGAGGAAAAGGCGTTTTTATTTTCTGGGACATTCTAATCCATGAATGCATTAGGATTAAACATACTGTTTTGAAACTTTGAACAACAACCACTCCTTTTTATTAATGTTACTATTTATTTTAATTATTGTTCTTAATTTTTAGTTTGCAATTTTAGAGTTTATTCCGCAAGGCCAGTTGTAAAAATAAATAAAAATAAATACAGAGTTTATACCAAATTAGATAAAGTAAATACAGAGTTTACAGAACAGAATTGCTTCTAGAGGAAGGGTTTGAAAAGAGTTGTGTTGGCTGTTGTAGTTCATCCCCTGGCCGAGTTCTGTAATTCAGTTAACACGGGGAGTAGGGAAATGTAGACCTTGCCGTTCAGCAGCATCTGGAAGATCCTTGACGCTCCCAGTCTGAAATCGTGCAAAACACTTCAAACGTCACCTGCAGACGCTGTGGAGAGGATACTGTTAAATTTATGAATTTATTTATATCCCACCTTTATTGTTTTTTATAAATAACTCAAGGCAGTAAACAAACCTAATACTCTTTCCTCCTCCTATTTTCCCTACAACAATAATCCTGTGAGGTGGAGTGGGCTGAGAGAGACGGACTGGCCCAAAGGCACCCAGCCGGCTTTCATGCCTAACGGTGGGACTAGAACTCATTCAGATGTCATTCAGATTAACAGAGTTGGAAGAGACCTTGTAGGTCTTCTAGTCCAACCCCCCGCCCAAGCAGGAGACCCTACACCATTTCTGACAAATGGCAGTCCAGTCTCTTCTTGAAAGCCTCCAGTGATGAAGCTCCCACAACTTCTGAAGGCAACTTCTGTTCCATTGGTTGATTGCTCTCACTGTCAGAAAATTTCTCCTTATTTCCAGGTTGAATCTCTCCTTGTTCAGTTTCCATCCATTATTCCTTGTCTGGCCTTCAGGTGCCTTGGAAAATAGCTTGACCCCTTCCTCTCTATGGCAGCCCCTCAAATATTGGAACACTGCTATCATTTCTCCCCTGGTCCTTCTCTTCGCTAGACTGGCCATGCCCATTTCCTGTAACCGTTCTTCATATGTTTTAGTCTCCAGTCCCCTAATCATCCTGGTTGCTCTTCTATAGTGTAGTGACCAAAACTAGATGCAGTATTCTAGGTGTGGACTTACTAAGGCTTTATATAGTAGTATTAGTACCTCACTTGATCTTGATTGTATCCCTCTGTTAATGCAATTTAGGACTGCATTGGCTTTTTTGGCTGCCGCCGCACACTGCTGGCTCATATTTAGCTGGCTGTCCACTAAGACTCCAAGATCCCTCTCACAATTACTGCTATTAAGCCTGGTTTCACCCAGTCTATATGAGTACTTTTGGTTGTGGAGGACTTTACTTTTCTCTACATTGAATTTCATTTTGTTAGATAGGGCCCAGGGTTCAAGTCTGTCAAGATCCGTCTGGATTTTGAGCCTATCTTCTAGGGTGTTGGCTATTCCTGCCAGCTTAGTGTCATCTGCAAATTTGATAAGATCCCCTTATTCCTTCATCTAAGTTGTTTAACTCACCGTCTCTTGGTTTCTAGGCCAGCACCTGAAGCGCTAGACCAAATAATCTCTCATTTATTTCTACAGGCTCCACGGTCTTTGCAGAAATCCAAGGTGTCATCGATGCTTGTGTCAAGCTCTCAGGAATGCCAGATCTTTCACTTTCTTTCATGGTAAATGCGAGTTTTGTGCCGTTCACTTAGGGGGAAAGCGCCCTTTGTGTGATTTCTATCCAAGTCTTCCTAATGGCCAGCGAACAGAAGGTTTTGCTTTACTTCCATTCATGCATAAATGTCCCCATCCCAGTGCAGGATTTCAGTCCCTCCGCATTTTCGATCAGTTCAGCCAGAAGCTCCTGGGAATTCTCCTTTTCTTTGGCTTCCTTTGAAAAGTCTGTGGCCATTGAACCCCGTATGCTGGAAGGGCCCATAAATCAGACAGCGGCTGCTGTCTTTGGAAGGTGCAGGGAGTTAGCACAGAAATAAACCCCAGTCGGCTTTAGCTGAGTAAAATCTGGCTGGCTATTTGTTTGTATAATGATGATGCCGTTGTCCATTAGGGACCTTCTATGTATTCTCCTGGGGACGCGGTGGCTCAGTGGCTAAGACGCTGAGCTTGTCGATCAGAAAGGTCGGCAGTTCGGCGGTTCGAATCCCTAGCGCCGCGTAACGGAGTGAGCTCCCGTTACTTGTCCCAGCTTCTGCCAACCTAGCAGTTCGAAAGCACGTAAAAAATGCAAGTAGAAAAATAGGGACCACCTTTGGTGGGAAGGTAACAGCGTTCCGTGCGCCTTTGGCGTTTAGTCATGCCGGCCACATGACCACGGAGACGTCTTCGGACAGCGCTGGCTCTTGGGCTTTGAAACGGGGATGAGCACCGCCCCCTAGAGTCAGGAACCACTAGCACGCATGTGCGAGGGGAACCTTTACCTTTACCTTATGTATTCTCCCAACAAAACAGTCCTCTGTTCGGAGGGAGGGAAGAAGGCATTCAGAATCCTTGGTGGGGGTTTCTATCTTAGTTAGAGACTAAGGTTAGTTGAAGATGGACTCCCTCAAGTTCTACTAGAAAAACAACACCCTTCTATTCTCAAGGAGGAAAAAAAATGGTAGTGCAGCAGACCACAGAGGGGAACATTTTCAATCCCACTCATTTCACTTAAGGCCTGTGATCCAGAAATTAAACTGGCCTCATTTAACATGTAAAGGACAAACCACCATCCTTAGGAGGATGGTCCCCTTTCTGTCCTCCAAAATTAGAAACCTGTTGAAGAGCCTTGGCTCTTGTTTAGGGTGGTGTGACTTTATTGTAGAAGAGGCCGTGAAGAATAACCTTTAATGTTTCTAATTTTGCACCGCATTGAAGTTGTGTCTTGCCTGCATCAAAAGGAGACCAGAGGTTACTACTAAGCAAAATTTGTGTATCATTGGATAGAGAGACAAGCTGCGGATGCAAAAGAGGTCATAAAATGGCTTTTGACAGTTGATAGGAATGAAGTCTTGAGAGATGTTCAGCCATAATGCCTTGACAAAAGGATCCCAAAGGTGCTTTTTCTAAAGGCAACTGGACTTCTCATTTTTCCTTGAAGACGTTTCGCTTCTCATCCAAGAAGCTTCTTCAGAATAGAAGAAGCTTCTTAGATGAGAAGTGAAACGTCTTCAAGGAAAAACAAAGTCCAGTTGCCTTTTGAAAAAGCACCTTTGGGACAACAATGACCTAAACCAGGGGTGTCAAACTCAAGGCCCGCGGGCTGGATGTGGCCCACGGGCTGTTTAGATCTGGCTTGTGGGGACGGCCTGGAAATATCAAAGGACCGGCCCGTGGTGCCTCTGTTGGCCAAAATGGGCCGGGGGGAGGCTGCACGGCCTCCTGCAGCACTCTGCTGAATGAAAAGGGGCCGCACAAGGCCCCCGCGTGGTCCGTTTTCGGCCTCCATGGCCTCCTGCAGCACTCTGCCGGCCAAAAACGGGCCGCGCGGGGGCTGTGCGGCCTCCTCGCAGCCCGTTTTCGGACGGCAGAGTGCTGCAGGAGGCCATGGAGGCTGAAAACGGACCGTGCGGGGGGGGGTGTGGCCGGCCTTCGGCCAGTAGAGTGCTGCAGGAGGCCATGGAGGCAGAAAACAGACCGTGGGGGCAGGCCCCCCCCCGCCGCATGGCTGGCAGAGTGCTGCAGGAGGCCATGGAGGCCAAAAACTGACCGCGCGGGGGGGGGCTGTGGCCCGTGGGGGGGGGGGGCGCGGGGGCCCGGTTCGGCCGGCGGAGTGCTGCAGGAGGCCATGGAGGCTGAAAAGGGACCGGGCGGGGGGGGCTGTGGCCCGTTTTCGGCCAGTAGAGTGCTGCAGGAGGCCATGGAGGCAGAAAACGGACTGTGGGGGTGGGGGCTGTGGCCCGTTTTGGCTGGCAGAGTGCTGCAGGAGGCCATGGAGGCAGAAAACGGACTGTGGGGGCGGGGGCTGTGGCCCGTTTTGGCTGGCAGTGTGCTGCAGGAGGCAGCACCTTCTTCACCACCTCTTTAGCAGCATCTGCCAACCAGAACTAGATACTCTCCACGATCTGGATGGCTGTTGTTCAGAAGAGCCAAAAACATCTGGCTCTTCACTCAGGTCTTTGATGAGAGAGAGTGATCTCCCTCGTATCACTGAGTTTGTCATCTTTTATCTTACTCTTTTACCTGTGACTGATTTAATGGAATTTTTTTTTTATTGTTGTGAGTCACCCAGGGTCATTGAGAATTGGGTGGTATATCAATTTTGTAAATCATTACTAATATTAAGTCCTCCTCTAGGACTGTGTCAGAGGTATTAACAAACAGATAGACACTTGGACCGACAGATTTTAGAGACATCTGGAGAAATTTGTCAGTCCATTTATGCTCTGCTCCTATACAAAAGAGTCAAGCCGCATGGCAGCTGGGGACTCTACATGTCTTTAATCTCTACATTATGGAATTGAGACTTATTTGTGCCAGAAAGTAAATCTCCCTTTGTGTGGAATAGCTGTTTTGAATGCAAAGGGCGAAAAATGCATCTTGAGCCTGTGTCAAACGCCCACCACGGCCACTCCCCCCACCCCCGGCCCTCCGAGGTCAAACCCAACCCTGATGTGGCCCTCAATGAAATCGAGTTTGACACCCCTGACCTAAATGGAGAATCTCCATAGACACTTGACAAACGGAGCAGAGTTTTAGACTTGGGACTGGGTGCAAAGCGACACTACTGTCCTGTCAAAAGGGTTCTTTCAGCATGTTTGTTGTCACGATCTAACTGAAAAGAAATGCGAAGAATTGGGCAGGGCTGGTTATGAGAGAGATAAGTGGAGAGGCGTGTTTCTTTGTGAGTAAGCTCCATTGCATTCCTTCCGGCCTTGTTTTCCTTCAGTTACACACACCAATATAAGTAGGTAAAAAGGACTGTCCTGCTGTCATCGCCCTGTCTTTCCCACTATGAATGGGGAATCTGTACTGAGTGTTGTTCATATTTGAAGCCTCTTTCTCAGAAATGGATCTCGATTGATTCGTGGCGAGTTCCGCTTGGGCCCTATCAGATGGAAGTAGAAATCCTGCCCCCCCCCCTCCATCTTCCCTGAGTCTTCGCGCCGCCTGGTTTCGGGTCGACGTTCGGGGCTCAGGACCCCGGACAGCACCCCGGAGTACGGGGTAGCTGGTTAAGAATTTTAAAAGAGATTCGGGTTAATGTCAGGATTCCAAGGAACACCCCCAACCAAAGAAAACTCCGAGGCTTGAGGTTCCTCAAAGTTCCATTTTATTAGAGATGTCATATTGGCACATCTGGGAAAACCTGAATCTGAAAGCTCCCGGGTTTTCCCCACCCAAAAGAAAGACCAGCACCCACATGTCCATCACATGGTCCAATCAAAGCACCGTCCCAACTGGAGATGCTCCCCAGTCACACCCCTCCCGGTGCAGGGCAGAGTGGCCTTTTACTCTCAGACAAAGGAATGTTATTATGACTATATATCTCCCCAGCTCCATACAATCCCCCCTCCCAGTTTCCCACAGTCCTAAATGTGGCAGGCCTGAAGATCCAAGGCCCAAAATGGCTTCCAGGCCTGACAAATCCCTTCTGCTTCTCCACTGAGTCCTTGAGATGGCAGGCACAACATAGGGGAGAGAGGCCAGCAGGCATAATCTCCTCTCACTGCACATGTATTCTGTTCCATTATATCCCCAAAACATTAGATTGTGGAGGAAAAGTGCTATTTTTGCTTCCTGTAGAACCCAAGACTCCTGGACGATGTTAGCTTTCACCCGTGCATTCGATTCAAGCGCTGGGAATCCGAAAGGGTCCTTTCCTTCATTCCGCCCGATGGAAACTTCAGGCTGATTTCCTACAAGGTCAGCTCTCAAAAGTAAGTTCGTCGGAAGAGCCAAATATATATGTAAAGCTCCTTTGAGGGTCAAGGTGGTCCTGGGCAGAACGTTCCCTGGAGCTCCCCACCCCCACCCCTTCCTCCCTTTCTTTTCACTGCATTCTCCATTGGAGCCATTTTTTAGGCATTGTTCTTGGCACTAAAGGTCCATAGATCAGGAAACAACCCGTGAGGACATCCAAAATATATTGAAAAAACTTGGGGACTTTGTTTTAGGTGATTATTCTCAGGCCTTGAATGGGCGGCGTGGTGGCCTAGAGATGGAGCTCTCACCCCACAATCAGGAGGCTGTGAGTTCAATCCTAGGTAGCAGCAGCTATTTCTTCATCAGAAAGGGCATCCGGCCAGTAAACGCTCAGCTCCATTCAGTTGCCCCGACCCCACCCCGATTATAGGGTCATTAAAAGAATAAAAAATTCTCAGGCCTTGAATAAATAATGCTTTGATGGACTTCGCTCTGAGTATGGGACCGTTACCTTCCTTCCTCCTTAAAGAAAAGGTGTATATGCTAACGTTTGACTTAATGTCACTTATGAACCTCTTGAGAAGAACACTCTGGCTTCTTAGTCAATACATTCATCTATGCTATGTTCTAGAACAGGGGTCTCCAACCTTGGCAACTTTAAGCCTGGTGGACTTCAGCTCCCAGAATTCCCCAGCCAGCAAAGCTGGCTGGGGAATTCTGGGAATTGAAGTCCTCCAGGCTTAAAGTTGCCAAGGTTGAAGAGCCCTGTTCTAGAATAGCCTTAAGATCTTTTGCTCATGGAATGAAACTTTAGCATAACAAAGCTTTGTTTTTTTTTATTTTTCTTTCTGGTGCCTTTGAGTCAGTGTTGACTCTTGGCAATTGCCCGGACACGTCCCTGCAGTCTTCTTGGCAGCATTTTTTTTGCAAGTGGTTTGCCATTGCCTGCTTTCTCATTTGAGAGAGAACGACTGATCCAAAGTCACCCAGCAGGCTTCCTACCTAAAGCAGGACTAGCACTTGGGGTCTCCCATCTTTTAGCCTGGTGACTTTAACTGCTACACCAAACAGGCTCTAAAGCTACATTTACATCAATGAAAATGTTGCACGGATTCGGCATGTAACCGCAGTTCAACAACTGTCAACCAAGGAGGTCACTTTGGTGAATTTTTACTGACAAGGTTTGTTTTGAGGGCTGGGGATGGTTTCTTTTCTTTGGAGGAAGTCTTCTGCTGGCCACCCCCTCCCCAGAGTAAAAGTATCTAAGAGCAGCCAATCAGAGGATCTATCCGGTGGGACTTCAGCAAGAAAAGGAAGAAGAAACTGAAGAATTTGGAAGGGAAATTTTTTTTTCTCTCCAGGTTGACCACTAAACTGAAGCTGCCTAGCTGTAAGGACCAGCCTCTCCCCCCCCCCCCCTTCAAGAAAGTATAGACTCGTGAAAACTTTGTATTTCAAAAGGAACCTTTTATTGAAAAGGGGTGAAAGCAAGACAAAATTCAAAGCAGGCTCTGAGGTCCCTCAGGGCATGCAACTAAGATAAAGGAAATTAGGAACCCCTCCCAACAGTCCGATGTGGATTCCACCAATCCGCAGGTGTGAAGAGGTTATTGTACCGGCCTCTCTGAGAAACAGATAAGAGGAGCTTCTCAGGGGTTGGGATCCACATGGCCTTCCCTCCCCTTGCATTCCCCAAGAGGTGAGAATTTTCCGGGGATCTGGGGGCGCCAGGCAATAAATCAGGCAAAAGGTTATACAATGAGACAAGGCAAGAAATAGGATACATAGGATACATAGAAAGAAAAATAACTAAAAGCATCAGACCCAAACACCCCCCCCCCTTCTTCCACCGAAGAATGGCAGATACACGGATCTGACACTAGCTGAGGATTGTATTTGTTCACCCGGAGTGGCTCATCTGATTTAGGACACGATTCAGTGGTTTTGACAAGTCCAGGTCTACCTTGTCGTGTATGGGAGGAGTTTTTTTCCCCCTTAAATAGCAGCTTTATATTTTGTTCTGTCTTATCTTCTTCACGTTTCCACTTGAATATTCTGTTCAAGTAGAAAAACACAACAGTTGTTACGTTTTGTCCTGTATCAGCTACAGGCAAGCCCGGTGGCGCTTTCTTTTCTCTTAAGATTTGTCTGTTGGCCACAAGATTTGAAGCGTTGCCAAAGAGGTTCCATTAGTATTCCAAGAAAAGGGCAGGTTTTGGGCAATCACATATCATCGTGTTTGGTTCCATGGTTCTTCTTTGGGCTTTACTATAGAGAGGCTGTGCCAGTTCTATCTGGTGACTTTGGGAGGGAGAAAAAAGGAAACAAAGGAATGTAAGAAAATCAATCCAACTCGTAATGAGCTTGGCTGTTAGGGGGAGCCCATGGGTGGATAAAAATAGATGATTTAAAAAAAAAACCAGATTTTTTTTTATTTAAATTGGATTTTTTTTTATTTAAATTGGATTTTTTTTTATTTTTATCAAATTTTTTTTAATAATATTCTTTTGGAGTAAAAAAAGTGTTTTG
>QLTV01001322.1:2519933-2530416 GCA_003457575.1 Thermophis baileyi | reverse complement strand
GCCAGCGTTTCAGCGTTTTGAAGCGCTCCTGCCTGCGATGGGGCGGCGAGGCAGGCATCAAGGCTCCCCTTCTCTTCCTCGGAGGCAGGAGCGCGTTTGAAAACGCTGGCAGAGGCAGAGCCCAGAGGAGTCTCGTGGGGCCTCTGCCTCTGCCAGCGTTGTGACGCGCTCCTGCCTGAGATGGGGCGGCGAGGCAGCCATCAAGGCTCCCCTTCTCTTCCTCGGAGGCAGGAGCGCGTTTGAAAACGCTGGCAGAGGCAGAGCCCAGAGGAGCCGAGCAGTCTCGTGGGGTGTGCGTGCCCTCGACTCTCACTTGCTCTCGCTCTCCCGGCCAAAAAAGTGCCCGCAGCAAAAAGAGCGCCTCCCGGCATGCCCCCCCCTTTCCCCCCGGAAAGTAATGGGGGGGCTTATTTTCGGGGGGTGGCTTATTTCAACGCATGTCCCGAAAAGCCCTGTTGGGCTTATTATCGGGACATGTCTTATTTTCGGGGAAACACGGTAGTAGTACAATATCTGAGAAAGAATAGTAGGGTCTAAAATAATAAACTGTATGATTTCCTGACTTCGAGCAAAAACTAGTTACATATTTAACGCTCATTTAGGATAAATAATATTGTTTTGAGAAACTGATGAAGTTTAGGTACATTATAGGCCGACTGGGGAAGGAAAAGAAAAAGGGAGAAGATGAAAACTTCATTCAGATTATTTTAAGAACAAATCCTGTATTTCATGTCAGTAACTTAAAGATTAACATCTGCTAGGTTATACACATCCACGAACATCTCTTCTTCTTGTAGACTTGCCACTTTTAAAAAGGAGGGAGAGCTTTAAATCTTACAGATATACATTGCGGGATGCATCTCACCTTGGGAGGGGCTGCCTTGACAGGAGGGAGGGGAAGCTCAAAGTCAGACAAAATAACTTTGCCCTGTTCTTTCCTAGACAGGCATACTAGCTACACTGGAGTCTGTTATCTTCCTTTATCTGTCCTACTAGCGTATCTCCATCCATGTTCTACCAATTCTTTTTACACACACACGCACCCACAGGTCTAGAACTGTGTTTTATCCTTCCTCTCTGCAGCTCCCTGCAACTTTCTACCCTGGAATAAAACAAGATGATCAGGCTACCTAGAAAAAAAAAATGGAACATTTCTTTCTGGTCTCAGGCATCCTTTATACATAGCAGTGTGCACCGGGAAAACTGCATTGTCAAACCCTATAAATCAGTGATGGCGAACCTATGGCACGCGTGCCACAGGTGGCACGCGGAGCCATATCAGAGGGCATGCGAGGCGTTGCCCTATGTCAGCTTCTGATTTTCGGCCTTGGGGAAGGCCGTTTTGCCCTCCGGAGGCTTCAGGGAAGCGTCCTGAAGCCCCGGAGTGCGAAAAACAGCCTAACGGGCAAACCGGAAGTGCGGAAAAACGCACTTCCGGTTTGCCGTTGGGCTGTTTTTTGCACTCCGGAGGCTTCAGGGAAGCGTCCTGAAGCCCCGGAGTGCGAAAAACAGCCTAACGGGCAAACCGGAAGTTCAGAAAAACGCACTTCCGGTTTGCCGTTGGGCTGTTTTTTGCACTCCGGAGGCTTCAGGCACGCGAACCAAAAAAGGTTCGCCATCACTGCTATAAATGGTGTCTAGAACAGCACAGAAACCAAGCATCTCACTTGCTGGTTTATTTTTCCCCTCCTGGCCAACCATTTTAGCAGTCCACAAGGATATCAGAGTACTTGGGAGTCAAAACATGAAGGGGGAACCAAAACACCTTCAGAGGATAGAAACCTCTCTGAAAGCTACCGTGTTTCCCCGAAAATACGACATGTCCTGAAAATAAGGCCAAGCCTGATTTTTGGGGTGGGCGTAAATATACGCTCTCCCCCTGAAAATAAGCCCTAGTGAAGGGTGGGCGTGGCCAGCACAGGAGGCAGCCCTACCCTTCCCCGGTCAGCTAATGGCAGCTGGGGCCCTTAATCGTGACCCGCAGATCAGCTGAGCTGATCGGGAGCTGCCTCTCGTTCTATCTCTCCCCGGCGTTCTTGGCGCTCGCCCGCCTCCCATCCATCCACCCCCCTCACCTGCAAACTCCCACCCCGCTCACAAGAGAGCAGCCACCCGGCACCTCTTGCCACGTGGTGCCCACCCACCGAACAACACCCCCCCTCCGGCCGGACAGAGCGCCACTCACCGACCGAGCAGTATCCCAGGATCACAATGTGGGTAAAGCCGGTGAGCACGAGGTCCTTGAGGAGTCCGCGCCACCACCGCTGCCATCCCAGCACTGAGGATGGCTTCCTCTGCGGCTTCCAAATCCCAGCTGGAAGCCGCTGGAAGCAGAGAAGAGGCCGGTCAGGCCAGCCGCCTGCTGCCGAGTCTTCCAGGAGCTGGGACAGCCGCATGGGGCTGGAACCATAGAGCGGGAAGTGCACTCCCAGAGCAGCCGCTGCCAGAAGACTCGGCAGTAGGCGGCTGGCCCAACCGGCCTCTTCTCTGCTTCCAGCGGCTTCCAGCCGGGGTTTGGAAGCCGCAGAGGAAGCCATCCTCAGTGCTGGGATGGCGGCGGCGGCGCGGACTCCCCATGCGTGTTTGCGGCTCCCTTCGCCGCCACTCTGCCCTGGCTGCCGGAAGACTCGGCAGCAGGCGGCTGGCCCGACCGGCCTCTTCTCAGTTTCCAGCAGCTTCCAGCCGGGTGCTCACCGGCTTCGCCCACATCGACGTGAGGCCTGGGAGGCGCGCGAGCAGGGGGGGGACAGGCGCTCGCGTGGCTTGGCACCTTCAGGCCACTTGCGTTCCAACCCCCCCGTGGGAGGAGCGGGGCTTGATGGTGGCATGCGGAGGGAGCCTCTCTCTGCCAGACTCCTGGCTGTGAGTGCACAGGCTGCCCGGTGGGCACCATGTGGCAAGAGGTGCCGGGCGACTGCACTCTTGCGAGCAGGTGACCACACTCGGCGCCTCTTGCACCCCCAAAATAATAAGACCCCCCACCCGATAATAAGGCCAAGCCCTTATTTGGGGGGGTCAAAAGAAAATAAGACCCTGTCTTATTTTCGGGGAAACACGGTAGCTAGCTCCTTTCTAGCTCTTTGCAAAACAATAAAGCATTATTGTTTTATTTTGTTCCATGTGCTGCTCCTGTGGAACATGCCTGGAGTCTTATAACTGAGGCAATCTACAAGTATTGTGAATAAGTAAAATCTATTTAAAGAGACAGCATTCAGAAACACACACCCCAAAGCAAAATGTAGGCTAGACTCCATCATTCCTAGGATACAGAGGGGAGACAGCTACAGTATTTGATTCAAATTGAGATCCCTGCCTTGTTGAAGATTGTCCTTTCAACAGCCACCTCCAAGATAAAGCTTCAAAAGGGGAGACTCGGCACCAGATTCTCCGCCTGCTTCGTGTCCTGACATCTCGTTCTTTCTGACTCCAGAAAAACCCAACGGCCCAAACACTCCGAAGTTCACACGCCCGAAGCAAGACGAGAAGGAAACAAGTTCTGGAAAAGGTGGGATGAGAAGAATTCTAATCTACAATGCAGAGTCCCTCCTTGAAGGGCATCTTCTAAGTAAGCAAACTAAGCCAAGAAGCATCAACACAGAGATGTCCACGCTAAGGACTTACCTTGCTGGACCATTTTCTGGCTTCATCGTGGAGCTGCCTGGCAGCCATCATCATGGGTTGGTTAAGCACCTCACCGGCCTTCTGTTCCGGGAACTCTTCGTCCTTCTCTTCAGGGGGTGGGGGGCGAGGAGGAGGAACCTCCCCTTCAGGCAGGGGGGGCTTTGGGGGAGCATGTTCATCGGTGAGCTGCGGAAAGAAGCATTTTGGGTTTCAACAGCCGGATCCATAGCAAATTCCACGATGGACATGTTAATGCTTTTGGCCTGGTTTGCCAAATTCAGAGTAATCCCTGTTGTTAGTTGATGTTTACAAGAAGATGAGTCTTATGACTCAGAAGGCTAAGGGCAAAGTGAAAAATTTACTTTGTGCACATTTGTCTACAATTATCTCCTAATCGTTAAGAGGCATTTTCTTCATTCTTCACTGGGGTTTTCCAAAATTGATAACTTGCATAATATTTCAGGAAAAAGAAGGAGGAGCAAAGGGAGGCCTGTCCTTAGTGTGCAACATTCCCCACGCATCCCCTCCCCCCACCCCCGGATTCAAAAGGGCATTTTCATGTCAATCTCTGATGACCACAGACAGCACAATTTAAATCAGGGCTTCTTCAAAGTTGTCCAGTTTTTTTAAAACAACAACAACAACACTGCACTGGGGAAGCTCCTGAAGCAAAGGTAGCCTATAGACCAATAATTAAAATTAAATGACTGTGCCAGCTGTATATCATACAAGCACACCAAGGGAGAAGAAAACAGCCAGAATTTCCAGGTTGCTCAGATAGAAATCGATTTCTTCAATTGAACGTTTTCATTGCAACTACAAGCAGTTCTCCATTTAAGACCGTTTATTTAGCGTTCAAAGTTATGATGGTGTTGAAAAAAGTGACTTAGGACTCATGCCTGCACTTATGACGGTCATAGCGTCCCCGTGGTCACGTGATCAAAATTCCGGGCCACTGGCATGTGTTCACAATGGCTGCAGCATCACGTGATGCCGTTTACGACCAAGTGGTGCTACTCTCTTAATGACCACATCTCTTAGTGAAATCTTCAATATCTTGATAAACCATAAACAATTCACTTGGCAATGTCTTCAATATCTTCATAAATGACCTCGATGAGGGAATAGAAGGGGAACTCATCAAATTTGCAGATGACACTAAGCTGGCAGGAATAGCCAACACCCCAGAAGACAAACTCAGGATCCAAAAAGATCTTGGCAGACTTGAACAATGGGCCCTATCCAACAAAATGAAATTTAATGTGGAGAAAGCAAGGTTTTACACCAGGGTAGGAAAAACCAAAGGTACAAGTACAGATTAGGCGAAAGCTGGCTCAAAAACAGTGAGAGGGACCTTGGGAGTCCTAGTGGACAGTCACTTAAATATGAGCCAGCAGTGTGATGCGGCGGCCAAAAAAGCCAATGCAATCCTAGGCTGCATTAATAGAAGGATAGAATCAAGATCACGTGAAGTTCTAGTACCGCTTTACAAAGCCTTAGTAAGACCACACTTGGGATACTGCATCCAGTTCTGATCACCACAATGTAAAAAAGATGTTGAGATTCTGAAAAGAGTGCAGAGAAGAGTAAAATGAATGTTTAGGGGGACTGGAGGCTAAAACATATAAAGAACGGTTGCAGGAATTGGGTATGTCTAGTTTAATGAAAAGAAGGACTAAGGGAGACATGATAGCAGTCTTCCAACATTTGAGGGGCTCCTACAAAGACTAGGGGGTCAAACTATTTTCCAAAGCACCAAGATGAGAAGCAATGGATGGAAACTAATCAAGGAGAGAAACAACCTGGAACTAAGGAGAAACTTCCTAACAATGAGGACAACCAGTGGAACGGCTTGCCTTCAGAAGTTGTGGGTGCTCCATCACTGGAGGTTTTTAAGAAGAGACTGGACAGCAACTTATCTGAAATGATATAGGGTCTCCTGCTCAAGCAGGGGGTTGGACTAGAAGACCTCTAAGGTCCCTTCCAACTCTATTGTTCTATGTTCTGTGATGGAAGTTCAGGTCTAAATTGTGGCCATAGGTGAAGGACTTTCTGCAATTGCAACCACCAATTTAAATCTTTCAAAAATAAACCTGTTCCGCTTTTAGACAGCTGGCTGTGATTTCTATTTCTGAATATATTTACATCATATATTGTAGGTGTGACCGTAAGCACTGGCATGCATTTTGTGAATTGCTACTTTCCTCAACAAACCATACAGGAGCCGGATAATTAGTGCAAATCAAGAGTCAGAGAGAAGCCACAGAAAATTAAGCAGCACCCCAAAAACCTGTTACAAATTATTCTGAAAATGGAAAGGAATACTATGATATCAGTGTTTTTGGAATCTAACTTAGATGCCAAGTGATTTAGTGGTGCAATACGGTCACAACCCAGGGGTGAAATCCAGCAGGTTCTGGAGAACCGGTAGCGGAAATTTTGAGTAGTTCGGAGAACCGGTAGCGGAAATTTTGACAGTTCGAAGAACCGGCAAATACCACCTCTGGCTGGCCCCAGAGTGGGGTGGGAATGGAGATTTTGCAATATCCTTCCCCCAGGAGTGGGGAGGGAATGGCGATTTTGCAATATCCTTCCCCCAGTAGTGGGGAGGGAATGGGGATTTTGCAATATCCTTCCCCCAGGAGTGGGGAGGGAATGGGGATTTTGCAGTATCCTTCCCCTGGAGTGGGGAGGGAATGGAGATTTTGCAGTATCCTTCCCCCTGCCACGCCTACCAAGCCACGCCCACCAAGCCACACCACGCCCACCAAGCCACGCCCACAGAACTGGTAGTAAAAAAAATTGGATTTCACCACTGTCACAACCCTACAAGCACACAAACATGCTCTAAACCAGTACTTTTCCAATCCTGGAAGTCCACTCATATTAAAGTGGCCAAGTTTGAAAAACCCAGCTCTAAACAGACAGCTGCAGATTCGGAGTGTCTCCTTCATCAACAATGCTAATGCTAATGGCTGCTTACGTGCAGTTGCTCAAGGTCAGGAGGGGGAGGGGGGAAATCTGGCTCCTGGGGCTGGAAGGCTTCTCGGACTTTGGCTACAGCTCCTAGAATCCTGTATCCAGAATCAAGGAAGTTCTTCTGCAAACCTGGCAAAAAAAGAAGAGATTATTTTAAAGTTTTGGTACCAAAGTGTTTTAATCTAACAGTTAACACTAGCTTTGGGCAGCGGCTTGGCACCACATGAACCAGGGATGAAATCCAGCAGGTTCTGACAGGTTCTGGAGAACCGGTAGTGGAAATTTTGAGTAGTTCGGAGAACCGGCAAATACCACCTCTGGCTGGCCCCAGAGTGGGGTGGGAATGGGGATTTTGCAATATCCTTCCCCCAGGAGTAGGGAGGGACTGGGGATTTTGCAGTATCCTTCTCCTGCCACGCCCACCAAGCCACACCACGCCCATCAAGCCACGCCCACAGAACCGGTAGTAAAAAAAATTGGATTTCACCACTGACCTGAACCTAAAACATACAAAACTCTCCAGTGATGTTAAGAGACTCAGGAGAAAGGGGATAGCGGTAAGATAAAAAAACAAAGCAATTATTAAACGTAATGTACCGTGTTTTCCCGAAAATAAGACCCTGTCTTATATTTTTTTGAACCCTGAAATAAGCGCTTGGCCTTATTGCCATGCACTCAAAAGCCCAATTGGGCTTATTATCAAGGGATGTCTTATTTTGGGGGAAACAGGGTAGGAGAAGGAATGGCAGAACCTGGGGGTGGAGTTAAACGAGGCATCAGTCTAGAATCCCTACATAGCCACAAGCAAACTAAATTCAACTTCCCTTGAACTGACCCTTAACTCCAAGCAAATGCTAACAGTTAGTTGAGAAGATCCCTACGCATAGGCTTTTTAGCAATAAATCAATTTAAGCGGACCTTCACATGTGGACTTGATCTTTTGCACATGACAACTTTCTCAGCCCACAGCACTGGATGTTGTGTTACTCAAACAGCTATTTGCCGAGAGACACATCAACAGACCTACACTGGTCTCATTCATTTATCTGCCACAATGTCCTACCTGTCAATGACTACTTCAGCTTCAACCACAACAATACACGAGCACACAATAGATACAAACTTAATATAAACCGCTCCAAACTCGACTGCAGAAAATACGACTTCAGCAACAGAGTGATCAATGCCTGGAATTCACTACCTGACTCTGTGGTTTCTTCCCCAAACCCCAAAAACTTTAACCTTAGACTGTCTACTGTCGACCTCACGCCATTCCTAAGAGGTTTGTAAGGGGCGTGCATAAGCGCACCAGCGTGCCTACCGTCCGTCCTACTGTCCTATTGTCCTCATCTATCTGTATTCACTTTGATTATGTTTTTGCAATGTTAATTATTCCTATATGTATAATTGTTTTTATAATTCTATTTTTATTGCATTGTAAGCCACTCAGAGTTATGCTGGATAGTAGGATATAATAAAATAATAAAATAAAATAAAATAAAATAAAATAAAATAAAATAATAAAATAAAATAAAATATAAAATAAAATAAAATAAAATAATAAAATAAAATAAAATAAAATAAAATAAAATAATAAAATAAAATAAAATAAAATAAAATAAAATAAAATAATAAATTCATTCGTTCATTCATTCATTCATTCATTTTCAATTTCTATAGCTACCCCACCCAGCCGTGTCTGGGCGGCTTACAATTCTAACATTCTAAAACCCATTAAAACAACCGAAAACCATTAAAACAATAAAAACATCATGTAAGTACAGCCGTGATGATGGATCCACTAATAGTAAAGACGAGTAACCAAGCCCTTCGCACAATCCAAGCGCCAACTCTGGGGAACACCGTCCAGTTTTTAAAGCCTTGCGAAAGGCCAACAAGGTCAGGGCCCCTTTAATTTCCACAGGGAGACCATTCTACCAGGCAGGGGCTACAGTAGAGGAAGTCCATCTTCTAGTGCCCGCCAGTCAACTCTTTGGCTGACAGGACCTGTAGCTGGCCCAATCTGTTGGATCGGATTAGATGGGTAGAAACTCTTGGGGGAAAAAAGAAGTTCTCTGACATAACTTGGTGGTGCTTCTTATACTGCACTACCAAAGCAACCTCACAAGCTGCCAGGAGCTCTGCACTTACTTCCCAGGAACGGAGTTCAAAGGCCAGAGGTTTGAGACAGCATGGTGAAACACTCACCAGGGTCAGAAATGTTCCCTGCCACGGCTTTTGCATCCATCACCATCGGCGAAATGGTCTTGCTCAGGTCATCCGAGGCGGCTTTAATAGCTTCACGGAATTTAGGATCTTCGGAGTTTTCCACCTCTTTCTTTGCCACCAGCAGGATACGGTTAGCTCGCCGGGCAATGCTGGTGGCTCCTGCTACCAGCATCTGAGGTTGAACATTGGCCATTGCCACTTTACATTTGTCCAGGTCTTTTTTAATGGCTTCCTCAGAGGCATCCAAGAGGGATTTGGTGTCGATGGCTTCATCCACTAAGCCTGGAATGGAAAATTCAAAAATCTTTTTACATACATGCATAACCCAAGGGTTGCTCATCATGGGGCTCAACCGGTTAGACCAGGATGTCCAACCTGGACAACTTTAAGACTCGTGGACTTCTCATCTCCACCCCTCTCTTCCCTCCTCTTCTTACTTTTCCTTCTTCCCACTCCTTTCTTCCTTCTTTGCTATACTTTCGCCATTCTGGGATGGTCTTCCAGCAACCCTGAATTCCTTTGTATAATCTTATTTTATTCCCAATTTATTCCTTTTATGATCTTTTATCTTAATTCTTTTAATTTTATGTGTTTGTCAATCAATACAATTCCAGTATTTCCAGTAGGAGGGGAAGTAGAAAAGAGGAGAGGAGAGAGGGAAGGGAAGTAGTTCAGGAGGAGAAGGAGGGAAGAAATGGAAGGAGGGGCTGTAAGATAAGAAAAGGGGATGGGAAAAAAAGCAACCCTGAATTAAATAAAGCAATAAGATAAATATAAGAAATATGTATAAAATATGTAATGAGTGTATAAAAGAATGAAAGGAGAAATGAGCTGATAAATATGTGAAATGTCTATATGGAAATAAAAATAAAAAAATTTTGGGGAAAAATTTCGTGGACTTCAACTCCCAGAATTCCCCAGCCACCTTGGCTGTCTGAGGAATTCTGGGAGTTGAAATCCTCTTAAAAGTTATATAATATCCTCCATCCTAATATCCTAAAAGTCTATAACATCCTCCATTATTAAATGGGTTTCACGAGTGGTTAAATTAGGAGCACGTTATGTTTATATTCAGAGAAGAAAAAAGGTAGAATCCCTCAAAACTAGTTTAATAAAAAATAATCCTGGACCATGGAGAGAGTTTGGATGGAATTTTGAAAGGCAGAAAAGAGATCACATTTCTTTGCTTAATTGCGTGACTTAGGCTACACTAGCATTAAGCATAAAATAATATTTGGCCAACTGGCTATTCACAGGTAACTTCTTTTCGGCAAGAGGTTTTGAGAGTCCAGCTACAGGATTCTTAGAAAATGTTCTCAAATCTTTTCTGTTTGGGGATCAAGCCAGCCTTGCTTGACCTGAGAGATGACCTTTGAAATCTCCTCCAAAAGAGAGGACTAGAAATGTTAAAACTGTATTTATTTATTTGGCCAAGTGTGGTTAGACCCCACAAGGAATCACCTTGACCTCTCAGCAGCTTCAGCTATAATTGAGTGATATTCTTCTGGATTACCTCCAAGAGGTATTATGAGTAGTAGCAGCATACCTAGGAGGGGCCATCATCAATTTTAGGGCAAACTGTTATCAATATATGATATAACCTGTCTAAAACACCAGCCTGTTCTGATCCCCGGCACTTATTTCTTCTTCCTTT
>QLTV01001322.1:2504933-2514933 GCA_003457575.1 Thermophis baileyi | reverse complement strand
TGGGTAATCCAACTTATTGCTTAGCTCCCAAACTGTAGGAGGCGACCAGGCTAAGCATGAGGGAGGGGTCAAGCGCCTCATCAGTCTTGAGTCCCTTCGTGCCCACAAGAGTTCTAAGTCCAGCCCTCCTGGAATTCCTTTGACTCTTAACTGCCACCAATTTGCTTTGACCATTAGTAGTTCAGATTCTTCTTGAAAGTGTTGGCATGCATTAAACCTGGATTCATTTGAACCGCCTTGGCTCGTAACTTCTTGCACCTGATACAAACCTAACTTTGAAGGCCACTGACTTTGTCCTGTCCAATCAAATTACATAGAACCATACTTACAAAAGTTGGCTTAATTTTAAAGAAATAAAATGTTGGACTCAGAAATGAAGTTTTATTTGGGGAAAAAAAAATCCCGTTAATTCATTGGCATAGAATCCTCAAAGGCTGGCCTCTTCAAAACAACCATATCACTTTACAGCAGGGCAGGCTGGAAGGGCGGAAATGAAAATTTCTGCTGGCCACTCACCTCATCCCTGTTGGGTGCATCTGGAGGAGCAGTGGCCGCTACTGCCAACAGCTTGATTGGGGTTGTGGTATCACTGAACACTTCCGACACTTCCTGGGTCATAGCTTCTTGCATCCTTGATTTAAGATCCTTAACAAGAATTAAGACATTTCATATTGAGAGATGTATCCAATGAAAAGAAGGACTAGGGGTGACATGATAGCAAGGTTCCAATATTTGAGGGGCTGTCACAAAGAAGAGGAGGTGAACCTACTCTCCAAAGCACATTAAGGCAGAACAAGAAGCAATGGATGGAAAATTACCAAGGAGAGAAGCAATCTAGAACTAAGGAGAAACTTCCTGACAGTGAGGACAATCAACCAGTGGAACAGCTTGCCTTCAGAAAGTGTGGGTGCTCCAACACTGGAGGCTTTTAAGAAGAACATAGAACATCAGAGTTGGAAGGGACCTTGGAGGCCTTCTAGTCCAATCCTCTGCTCAAGCAGGAGACTCTATATCATTTCAGACAGATGGCTGTTCAGATTGGACAACCTTCAAGGTCCCTTCCAACTCCGACATTCTGTTTTGATGTGGTTGGGCCCATTCAAGTATTCTACCAAGACGGGGTGCATCCTCATGACAAAGAAGGGTGGAGTTGACCAGGTAGGTCCCCCACAACCCCAACTTCCCCATCTTGAGCAAGGGGCTTTCACACAACTTTGCAACCATTGCAAATGGGAAGTCAAATGAAAGCCTCCTACAACTGCCCATATTTAACAGAGCTAGAAAAATCAAGATTTCCAGCAGAAGTGCGTAACTATGGTCTAGGAGTGCTTAGCTGTTCTAAACCCTACGGCGGTGTTTTTCAACCTTAGCCATTTTAAGATGTGTGGACTTCAACTCCCAGAATACCCCAGCCTATTCTGGGAGTTGAAGTCCACGCATCTTAAAATAGTCAGGAAACACTGCTCTTGGGCAGTGATGGCGAACCTTTTTTTGCTCGGGTGCCAAAAGGGCGCGCGCGTGCATGATGGCACGCACACACCCATAATGCAATGCCCTCCCCCCCGCGCTGCCCCCCCCCACACGCATGCGTGCAGGCCTCACTGAAGCCTCCGGACTTCCAGTAGGCCCGTTAGGCTGTTTTTCGCCCTCCCCAGGCTTCAGGAAAGCCTCCTGAAGCCTGGGGAAGGTAAAAAATGGCCCAACAGGCCTAATGAACTTCCGGAAGGCCCATTGGGCCTTTTTCGCCATCTACAGGCTCCGGAGGCTTTCCTGAAGCCTGGGGAGGGTGAAAAACAGCCCAACGGGCCTACCGGAAGTTTGGAAATGAACTTCCGGTAGGCCTGTTGGGTCCGTTTTTCGTCATCCACAGGCTCCGGAGGCTTTCCTGAAGCCTGGGGAGGGTGAAAACGGCCTCCCCCCCACCCTCCGGAAGGCTGAAAATCAGCTGGCCAGCACGCACATGCGCGCTGGAGCTGACATAGGGCAACGCCTCACATGCCCTCAGATATGGCTCCGCGTGCCACCTGTGGCACGCATGCCATAGGTTCGCCATCACGACCCTAGGGAATGTCCTCCACAAGAAATCCCCAAATTTTAATCTGATACACAATAAGATTACTTAAACACACACGTACACAGTGTAATTATATTATCTTTAAGTAAGCCAACCTGCACTGATGTTAGCAATGTTAAGCTGATATTAAATCATATCATTTTTTTTTTATTTTGTCCCCATCTCCCCTTCTTTTTTCTAGAAAACAGCTTCAGATGCAAGTCTGGCCTTTTGGCCAGAACCCATCCTAAGGCAGAACCCTGCCTGATTTTCTGAATAGAGTTAAAAGAAAGCACAGAGATTAACCCCAGGCTGATTCAAATCCTGCTGAGGAAATGCAAGAGGAGAAGAAAGTGTGTGTGTGTGGGGGGACAAATTTTAGCAAACTGGGGAGTGGGATCTTCTAGGTACAGTGAAGGTGCTACCAGCTTCCTCTAACGTTCTATCTTTAATCAGAAATTACGAGTATTAAGGTAGATAATGTAGGCAATCCTGGACTATATCTCTCAAGGAACGTCAGATACTGTGTTGACTTCTCAGCTTGTTAAGCCTTAAGGATTTTTATTTATTTATTTGTATCTCACCATTATTATTTTACAAATAATTCAGGATTTTAATTTATAAATGTAAATGTGGCGAACATATCCAACACACCTTCCTCCTCTTATTTTCCTCAGAACAAAAACCCTGTGAGGTGGGTTGGGTTGGGAGAGAGTGACTGGCCCAAGGTTACTCAAGTGGCTTCCTTGGCTAAGGCAGGACTAGAACTTTTTTTTCCCCTTTTCCAATGTTATTGGAGGAGGACAGGCAGACCTATCGTGCCCCCCCTCTTATGAATAGGCATGAGCAATAAATCAGCTTAACATAAGAGTCCTGGTTCTTCCCACCTGACAGTTATTCTATGGGCTGTCAACGGAGTTTAAAAGGCAAATCTGCTGAAAATCTGGTGGGAAAGTCTTCTAAACCCCTCCTCCTCTTTACCTTCAGTGATTCCTGCAGCTGAAGAGCCACAGCTCTGGCTTGTGGAGAGTCGCCTTCCCCTCTTGCGGCCAAATCAGCCAACTGGGCAGCGAGCTGCTCCACCCGGTCACACTTGGCAAGCAAGTCCTGGCGGTAGGGCCCCATCATGACGTTGGCAAGACGGCGCCCTTCAGCCACCAGTCCCCGGAGGGCAGCCTGGCCTACATTAAAAAACAATTCACCTTTCTGTTAGCTGTTCTCTTGGTTCACGGATGAGGCAAGAGAAAGAAGCTGTGTAAAAGGGAAAATTAGGTTGAGTAAAATCAAGAATTATGATGGTAGGCCATTGCAGGAAAGGCTCAGCCTTCCAATGTTAAAAGGTAAAGGTTTCCCCTGTCCAGTCGTGTCCAACTCTAGGGGGCGCTGCTCATCTCCGTTTTTGGGCTGAGAGAGCCAGCATTGTCCAAAGACACTTCCGTGGTCGTGTAGCCAGCAGGGCTATACACTGAGATGCACGGAACCTTCCCACCCAAGTACCTATTTATCTACTTGCATTTGCATGCTTTCGAACTGCTACCGTGTTTTCCCGAAAATAAGACCCAACCAGAAAATAAGCCCTAGTATGATTTTTTTTTTCAGGATACTCATAATATAAGCCTACCGCAAAAATAAGCCCCAGTTAAGATCGTCAGCCCTCAGGGGAGGGGGTGCATGGCCAGCAAAGGAGGCAGAAGCGCGGGGGGGGAGGGGGGCCACACACAATCCGGCCTGCCAGACATGCTGCGCCGCACATGCCCGTCCACTCTGTCCCATTATCTGTCTTTGCTTGCTTGCAGGCGCGACAGGGCAGGTGGCCACGTGTCACGTGCCTGCCCCCTCCCCACGCCTCTGCCTCTGCCTGTTGCTTGGAGGGCTAGCCTGGCAGTCGCAGAACTCGAACTTACCTGCGCTGCGCAGGCTGCGCAGCCCAAGCACTGACCAAGGGGCCGGCAGGCTACAGCTGCTGCCAGACACCGTCAGGCCCCCCCTCGCTCGCCGCCTGCTGTGCATGTGCCAGTGGGTGGAGCACCCTGCTGGGTGGGACCAGGTCAGCGGGGGCCAGTCCCTCGCCATCTGCGGGTACCGTGTTCCCCCCCCCAAAAAAAGTTCTAATGCATCTTTTGGAGCAAAAAATAAAATAAAATAAGACCAGGTCTTATTTTCAGGGAAACACAGTAGGTGGGCAGGAGCTGGGGCAAGTAACGGGAGCTCACCCCATCATGCGGTGCTTGGGTCTCGAATCCGGACTGTCAGCTTTTCAGCTGACAAGCTTAGCGTCTTTAACCGTTGAGCCATCGAACCCCCCTTTTTCCAATGCCACCAGATTGCAATATCATAGAGACCTTGCTGCTCATCCTTTCTTAGGCAATGATTTTTACACAGCTTACCTACACCCCGATCATCAACGGTAGGGTTGTCTATCCATCTTTGAGCTTGCTCAATCTTGCCTTCCAGATGAACAGCCGGTTTGACGGGTCTGCTGTTCGCAACAACCTTGTTGGTTTTGGACTGCAAATTCTGAAGTGATGTTGCTATTTGCTTGGCTAATGCCCGGGCTTCTGGAGAATCGCCTTTCCCACTATTGGGAAAAGAAACGGCTGTTAAGTAAGCCTTGTAAAGTGGCCCATTAAGACGACAAAGTCTAAGGGCAAGAACTGTGAATCAGCTACTCATGAGCTTAAGCATTGCTGCTCATTAAACTTAACAACGCCCAATGGATTTGTTAAGTGGCGATACAAGATTATATTTACAAGGGGAAGCAAGAACCGTAAGCGGGGGAGGGGGAACAAACAAATGTCATTAAGAAAGGTTGAATTTACACTGCTGTTGGCTGGAGACTTCACTTACACACATCTTAAGAAGTGGAAACCTGACTAAAACTGCAAACCTATCTCAGTTTTATCCCAAAACTCAAAGTGTCCGCCAAACAATTCTGGAGTTACATTCATTCATTGAATTTATGTAACTGCCCATCTCACATACATCAAGTCAGCATACATCAAGGCAAAAAGAAATTGATTTATCAATTTATTTGTTAAATTTATTTGCTCACGGTGGGGCTACTCTACTCTTACAACAATAAAAAGGAAGAAACGAAAAGAGCGTAACCAGAACAGAAGTAAAATAATACGGTAATAAAATAAACAATGAAAAAGAAAACAAGAATACACCAGTATAATAACAAAATGATGGATGGGTGGAGAGCAGAGAGCAAAGGAGGGGGGGCGGGGAGATGGAGTCTGCCATCAATCTAGCAGTCACCTCTTAAATAGTTTTCAGATATTATTACTTGTATTTAGTATTATTATTATTTAAATATTATTATTTAAAAACTTAAAAAACAGGCTAAAAAAGCACACATTCTAGGCAAAGAGCAGATGTTATTAACAATATCTCACCAGTCCCCTGGGATCCCCCCCCCCCGACCCTGATAGCACAACCAAGTTTTGAGGGACTTCCGGAAGATCAATAGGGGAGGAGCCAGCCTCACTTAAGGGAGGAGGTTGCATAAAGCGGGCACCACGATTTGAATTATAGCTTGAAAGTTGAAGGAAAACCATCTTCCTCCCCTGTCTTGCCCTGAATTGTCACAGATATCTAGGAACCTTAAATGCCCACTGTTCATATGCCCATAGAACAGGGGTGTCAAACTCAAGGCTCGGGGACTGGATCCGGCCCGAGGAATGCTTAGATCTGGCCCATGGGGCTGCCCTGGAAACAGCAAAGGACTGGCCCACAATGCCTGTGCCAGAGAAAACGGAGCTCGGGAGGGCCGCGAGGCTATCGCAGCTGGAAATGGAGCTCGGGATCCCTTTTTCGCTGGCAGAGCACTCAGGCCACCACAGGCGCCGACACGAGTGACGTCGAGTTGGCCACGCCCACGCTGGCCACACCCACTCCGGCCCCCCGAGGTCAAACACAACCCTAATGCGGCCCTCAATGAAATCGAGTTTGATCACCCTTTCCATAGAGCTTCTCATCCCACAAATAACATGTTACTCAACAGCAACACAGAGCCAATGCTATCCCAACATGAAAGCACAAACACTTTAAAGCAGAGTTTGCCAATCTTGGCAACGTTAAGATGTGTGGACTTCAACTCCCAGAATGCCAGCTGGGGAATTCTGGGAGTTGAAGTCCACGCATCTTGTCAAGAGTTTTCAGAAAGCCTGCTTGAAGCAATGGAACATACACGGTGGAGTCAGGCCACTGAAACCCAGGGATTTTTCGGATATCCACAAAAGAGGCCAATACATACTGTTTTCGAAGGTCAGACAATTTAGCTGTCAAAGCAGAGATCTCTCCCAAGGACCGCAAAATGTCGTCTCTCTCTTTGGGGTCTTCACAGAGTTCTGCGATTTTCCTGGCTTCCGTCATAATGCCCCGGATGTGTTCTTCTCCTTCGCTGCCCCCGTTAGGATCTGCCAGCCAGCTCTTCATCAAGAGAAACAGGGGTCAACGGCTTGTGATCTTTGACTCCCCTACATTCTAACACTGAAATGCTGTTCGGGTCAAAACTGATTCAGACTGCCGATAATGTAGCCCACATTTTCTTGGGGTAGCCAATGTCTATCTCAAGGTTAAAACAACAGTTCTGGCACAAAGTGAATTTACAGGACGTAAGATCGGCCATTGCTGAATTCAATCATTCTCAAATCATTACAGCAACAAAAGTCATTATCCATTAGAAATCAGAAATCATTTTAAGGGTATCCACCACCCTTCCCTCTTCACGGCCAAGACTGTGAATACCTGAGCAGCGTCAATCTTCTTGGCTATGGCCTGCTTGGAGTTGGTCATCGCCTCCAGCTTGCGAGCTGCGTTTTCCACTTTTGCGGTTAGTAAGTCCAGCCCTTGAGCGATCTGCTGAGCTTTCTGCATGGCGAGAGGGGTGGCACCTTGCCCCCTGTTCCAAGGGAAGAAAAAGACATATAAATCCCCAGATATGTTTGCAACAGTTGACCTGGGTACATAGAATTCAGACGGAGCCAAGGTAGCATCCAGAGCAATGGGAAATAGGCCACGGCTGCTTAGATTAGGTCAAACCAGCCCTTACTAAACAATGGAATTTTTCCCCCTGCTATCTGCCATTTTCTGGATCAGGGACTTTTCTTCTTAGAGCTACTTAGTGAAGAGTAATTATGCACCATGAGGAATCCTCACAACATTGCCCAAAATGCAATCACATGACTGTTGGGGGAAGCAGATGTGGCCAAAATCAGGTCGTAAGTAGTTTTAGGGGGGTACGTCGCAACTTCAAACGGTCGCTAAGCGATGGTCGTAAGTCGAGGAATACCTGTATTTGTTTTCTTTACATAATCCATCTGAAAGGAAATTATGAACGCTTCATGAGAACAAGACAAAGGATTTAGATGTTGACTTTGTTCCATTGGCAGCAGCATGAAGATGGATGTGGATGAGGTTATGTGGGCCACAAACAGAGCAATCTAGGGCAACTTGTGGCTTGCTGGTGGCCCATGGACATTCTAAGCCAGGGGTGTCAAACTCAAGGCCCGGGGGGCCGGATCCGGCCTGTAGGGTGCTTAGATCTGGCCCGCGGGGCCGCCCTTGAAACAGCAAGGGACCGGCCCACGGTCTGTCAGCAAAAACGGAGCTCGGGAGGGCTGAGGGTTGCAGAAGGCTGTCACAGCCCAAAATGGAGCTCGGGAGCCCGTTTTTGCTGGCAGAGCGCTCGGGCCACCACAGGTGCCCCCGACACGAGTGACGTCGAGCTGGCCATGCCCAGCCCGGCCCCCTGAAGTCAAACATAACCCTGATGCGGCCCTCAATGAAATGAAGTTTGACACCCCTGTTCTAAGCAGTCTCATGTGGACATGAAACCCAATACTAAAAGGTGTTCAAACAGGAACAATAGTAAAAGGAACATACTTTGCTTAATTAAGACACTTCTGCTTTCTTCATGGCAGTCTTCATTGTGAGATTGGGGGGAAATAATCCACAAAAAATATTATTACTACCGGTACTTCCCTGCTCTTCCTCAGTAATAAAACCATTAAAACACTGAGAATTCCTCCATTAAAAATACAGTATAATGGAGACATCTCCTTGACTTTCCATGAATGTATAGTACCGTTCGTGAATCTGAATTCAAGATAATTCCCTTCAAAACGGAAGAGAGGTGGATTAGGATACAAGACCCAAAGAAAAAACTTGTGCAATGCCATTTCCAACCTTATCAACTTTGGGCTCAACTCAAACCAGCCTTGGAGACTCCTCCTACCATAAGGAACGGGGCATGGGTGTATATGAGCCACAAGTGTACAGGTATGCAGTTGAGTATCTACTAATAAAGGAGCATATTTGTAGCTCTGGGTTGACATGAGGGGTCCTTGGTGCTCTCTGAGCTTGCTTGTTTTCTTGCAGACGTTTCATGACCCAACTAGGTAACATCATCAGTGCTAGTAAAGAATGGGGTTTGCTGTTAGTTTATATTCTGGTGTCTTGCTCTGTCAGCGTTGGTGCAGGCGGTCTTAGAGATTCTTTGGTTGGGCTGTTTGCTGTTGGCTTTGTCATTTTTTCGACTGGGGTATTGCTTCCTTGATTGTTGGTCTGAAGTTGACCTTGGAGTTAACCTATACTGATCGGAATACTGATTACTGGTGGAGAGGTGCTGTGGTCTTTTTCTCTTTGGGGCTGGTTGATTGTCTCTTTTGCATAGTCTACAGATGTTGTTCATGTCTAGGTGTCTACTGATGGCTGATTGGTCAGAGTGCCAGGCTTTTAGAAATTCCCTGGCGTTTTTGGACTTGGCCTGGTCTAGGATGGTCACATTTTCCCAACTGAAACTATGGTTAAATCTGTCTATAAATTGTGAAATTAAAGAATTTTTGTCATGTCTTCTGACTGCTAGTTGGTGTTTGTGGATGCCTTCTGCCAGTCTTCTGCCTGTTTGCCCTACATAATGGTTGTTGCAGTCTGTTGTGGTCCGCCAGCGGCCTGCAGAGCTGGCAGCAGAGTCGGACAACTTGGTTCGTTTCTGTTCTGTGTAAGAGCAGCTCCATTTTGACTCTGTGCTCCCTTTGGCCTTGCAAAGCTACTTGCCAATTAGGTCTTTGGCAGCATGTCAATAGAGATAAAGGTGGGTGCTTATCAGCCTTCTCCCGAAAGACTGTGGCAGACTTCTGTCGGACTAATTAAAACTATTTGGGACTTATTACGGCTGTGAATGAACATAATTCACAGCCGTTGAAATAAAAAGAGGTTTTTTAGGACTACGTTTGTGATTTCTGCTTTATCAGAAAGCCTAGGTCAGAACACAGTCCTTACACTGTATGTTGTAGATGACGCCTATTTTTTCTTCTGGGGTTGCTGGGTTTTTTGGTTTGCTTAGGATGTTTTGAAGGACTTTAGTTGGCTTGTGTTGAGTATCTATGCAACTTTGAAAAGCCACACTTCCCAATCTACTAATGCAGCCAGCGCTTCTACATATAGATCACCTCAGCAGGTGTAATTGTAGGGGGAAACAACCTTGGGAGACAGGAGGAAGAGCCGAAGACAAGGCAATAATCAAATAACAGACAGCAGTTTCTTGGACTGTAAAGGCGGCGGGTGGGGCGAGCGTCCTTTCAGATTCTGTTAAGGTAACTTTACAATAAAGTTAGAGCTAGCGCTGCTGGGTGTACTTCCTGTCTGGACTAGCTGACAAGGCTGACATCAGGAACAAGGAAAAGTGCACTAAGAATGCCTTAAATAAAATTAAAGGGTGCTCTAAAATGATGGAAATTCTCCATGAAAATTTGACAAGCAGAATGCTGGGAAAGCTAACCCCTTGAACAAGTTTTATCCACCACTATTAGCGCACTGGTAAAATAAATAGATACAAATTCTCTCCTGTGGGTGATTTTAGCAAGAAAGAAAGAAAGAAAGAAAGAAAGAAAGAAAGAAAGGAAGGAAGGAAGGAAGGAAGGAAGGAAGGAAGGAAGGAAG
>QLTV01001322.1:2481245-2504200 GCA_003457575.1 Thermophis baileyi | reverse complement strand
AAGAAAGAAAGAAAGAAAGAAAGAAAGAAAGAAAGAAAGAAAGAAAGAAAGAAAGAAAGAAAGAAAGAAAGAAAGAAAAGGTTTGTTATTTGTTGGTCGCAGGTTACCTGGCCCGAAGATCAGCTAGTTGATCCGTCAGCTGGCCCAACATTTTGCAGGTGCCTAGAATCTCCCGGCGTTCTTTCCCTGCGCACAATTCTCCAACATTTCCTGCTTCGTCCAGGATTTGTCTTATGGCTTGTTCACCAGCATCCCCTAGGAAGCAAGAATGGATGAATAGAGGCCATATATCTGATGCATCGTCGGGCTAATTCAATATTCACAATGGCTGACCACTGAGAATTCAAACAGCTAATTTACCTAAGCATGGAAGCAGGGCGATTCTGCTTAAAAAGCCCACAATAACGTGGATAAATGAACAGAATCTGAAATTGCGAGATCCACATTCTCTGAAATGAAAAGGAGACTCCCACTGGTTGGCCCAAAATAATAGGCAGCAAATTCAGTAGCAGATGAAGCAGTGTAAAAAACACGTCTCCAGTCAAATGGTCTGGAGTATCCTTGGCTTGACCAGTTCTACCACTGGACATGAACTGTTGGCACCTCGACCATGTCAGTTGTTGCTGGGGCTAATACTAGGAACCTGCAGGCCAAGTTCTCATTAGCTGCCTGTCAAATGCAATCCATTGGATTTAAAAAAAAAAGTTTAGGTGTTAGACTTGGGAAAGAAAATAAATATAATTCTGCAAATCTGGAGCCAAGATTTTTTTACTAATATTAACTGGCGACATCCTAATATATAGTTAAAACGAGTTGGTTACATTAACCTAAATAGCATAGCATGGCATGTGTCAGAAGTTATTCCATCAATTCAAAATCTGATCAACACTCTGGGGCCAACATAATCAAATCAAGATGGAGAGACAAATTGATTTAATTAATTATAGAGCTCTGCTCATATACAGTATAATTATTTAAATATGGATCGTATTTCTTTACAAATGAGTTATGCTAATACAGCAATAAATATGCAATAACCAAGAACAGAAACCATTCCAGAATATTAATGAAGGAAGATTACAAGCTAAATTATTTGGATAACTTAACAAAATAAGCAAAGATTTCCAAACTCTCTTTTGGAGCAGCTTGCTCACTAACGCAGGGGTCTACAACCTTGGCAACTTTAAGACTTGTGGACTTCAACTACCATAATTCCCCAGCCAGCCATGCTCCCAGCTGAGGAATGCTGGGAATTCTGCTCTAAAGTACTTTTGGCCTTCACTGTAATGGCTTTCTGGAAGCTCGTATCCTTTCAGGATGGAGACATTGCGACCCCTCTTCTTAATTTTATCACTTTTAGCTTTGTATTTAAATCATAATTTAAATTTTTGATTTGTGTGTGTGTGTGTGTGTGTGTGTGTTTAAGTAATCTCTGTAAGCTGCCTAGAATCTGGATGGAGGGATGGGCAAAGAAACTGAGACAAATACATTTTGCAAATACTTAGTCCTAATATCCATTTGCCTTCCTTGAAGGAATCTAAAAGCTTCCCCAGGAAGTAACTTGTGTTTATCAGTGCAATTACGCCATCAAAAAAGGAATGTGATAATAAGTGTATCATAATTCAGCATCCCAAGAACCTTGGCTTTTATTTTGCCAGCATGCATAAATTTGAGAAAAATACCCATAGTTCCTTAATGGAGGGGGAGAAATGGGACTTAGCAGGATTGTCACTGATAGGGGAAGCACTGTGTGCTATTGACCAAACCAAAATAAGACACACTTTTTTGTCTCCCAAAAGTGGGTGGGCGTGCGGCCCTCCCGAGCTCAGTTTTCACTGGCGGAGGGTTGCAGGAGGCCGTCGCAGCCGAAAACAGATCTTGGGAGCCCATTTTCGCTGGCAGAGTGCTCAAGCCACCACAGGCGCCGACACGAGTAACATTGAGCTAGCCACGCCCCCTGGCCACGCCCTCCGGGTCAAACACAACCCTGATGCAGCCCTCAGTGAAATAAGAGTTTGACACCCCTGCCACACCGGATCAGTCATTGCCTGGGTTAACAAGGACCACGGCAAAGGGGTTTAATTTAGTCCTGGTTGCATTTTTTTTCATCTTTCCCCCTTGAATAATATTCTTTCATATTGCCCCATCTCATTTTGATCCCCGTCTGCATTACCTGCTGGAGCAGTGGGGTCCCTGAGCCATCCCTTGGCCTGGTTCATCTTGGAATCGATTAAAGCCAAAGCTCTTTTCATGGCTTCCGTGTCCTTTACAGAAAAAAGAAGCAAAAAGGAGATTATCCTCATAGATGACTAGTAAATCCAGGTGTTGATGCAATTTACAATACGAAACACTTCTTGGGTTTGCAGGCAATTCTCTCCCATGATAAGCAACTCATGGAATAATCAGATGCGCACGTATTAAATATCAGACACGTTTCTGTTACTCAAAATGCACGAGGTAGAACATGCAATTCCGTAAGGCCTTATTGTGGTCCGTTGTTTTCCAAGCACAGAACACTCGAGAGAAAAAGAAATAGGATGGCATTCAGAACAAATGTTAAGTATTTACCCTCAGAAAATAGAATAATAGCCACAGAGAACACCCCCATGCACACTTCTCTGCCCATTCCCTCCATGGGGGGGGGGGGTGAGATTATTATTATTTATTGGTATCTAATGCATTAAACAGGAGGAAAAAAGATGACGCCATGCCCCATGGATTAACAGATTAGATTAACAGATTAACAGAGTTGGAAGGGACCTTGTAGGTCAACTAGTCCAACCCCCTGCTCAAGCAGGAGACCCTACACCATTTCTGACAAATGGCAGTCCAATCTCTTCTTGAAAGTCTCAAGTGATGAAGTTCCCACAACTTCCAAGGGCAAGCTGTTCCATTGGTTGATTGTTCTCACTGTCAGAAAGTTCCTCCTTATTTCTAGGTTGAATCTCTCCTTGATCAGTTTCCATCCATTATTCCTTGTCTGGCCTTCAGGTGCTTTGGCGAATAGCTTGACCCCCTCCTCTCTGTGGCAGCCCCTCAAATACTGGAACACTGCTATCATGTCTCCCCTGGTCCCTTCATTTTTTCTATATTCTCAATGTCTTTTTTATAGTGTGGTGACCAAAACTGGATGCAATACTCCAGGTGCGGTCTAACTAAGGCTTTATAGAGTGGTATTAGTACCTTACTTGATCTAGATTGTATCCCTCTGTTAATGCAATTTAGGATTGCATTGGCTTTTTTGGCTGCCGCTGCACACTGCTAGCTCATGTTTAGCTGGTTGTCCACTAGGACTCCAAGATCCCTCTCACAGTCACTGCTATTAAGCCTGGTTTCACCCAGTTTATATGTATACTTTTGGGGTTTTTTTACCTAAGTGTAGGACTTTCCCTAAGTGTAGGACTAATTAAATATGGCACTGGATTATAAACTTTCTAAAAGCCCCTTATTTCCTAGTTCTTATTTCTCAGATAAAATTATGGCTGGCTACATCAGCAATATGAAGGTTCCTACAAACACCACCACCGCCTTTGGGACTGTCATGGAAATTTTCAGAAGAGCCCATTAGAAGGTCAAAAGTTAAGGTCCAATACAAAATGCTCTTTTTGCCAATCACCACACCACCCCCTAACACTCAAACCCCAAAGCGGATACTTTGAAGATATGGTTCTTCAAACTTTGCATCACGGCAGAAGATGCAATTTGGAGAGTGAAAGGCTTAAATGAGATGTAAAATAGTCCATTTACATGTTTTTTACCCTCTGCATTTTAAAAAAGGGAATTCCTGAACCACTTGATTTGACAACCGGATACAGGAAAGATTGATTGCTCCGAGTCCCATGTCTGCGGCCATCTCACGTAACGGGACATTGAGTAGTTAGCACAATCAGACGTTGATACAAATAACACGTACAATGGATAAGAACGTATCAGAAACAAAAAGGAAAAATGGTCGAAGGATGTTGGGAAGCATTCTCACTTTAGAACAGGGGTCTCCAACCTTGGCAACTTTAAGACTTGTGGACTTCAACTCTCAGAGTTCCTCAGCCAGCTGAGGAATTCTGGGAGTTGAAGTCCACAAGTCTTAAAGTTGCCAAGGTTGGAGACCCCTGCTTTAGAAGATTCCCAACAAAGCTCTCCCCTCCCCCACAGAAGGGAGCCAAGGGCTTTTTTCCCTCTCCTCTTCAAGGAGGTGGGATGCAGATAACCTCAGCAGTTCCATCCAACAGTTTTCCAACCCTTCGAGCATCATCATCATCATCATCATTTGGGTTCCGGGGCATAAGGAAAGCGTCTCTGGCCTGCATATCAAATGAGTAACCAAGAAGGAATAACAGTTGTGAGAAGGGACAAGCTGAACACCCCATAGCTCTCCCTTGACAAAGCAAGCCAAGGTTATGGGTCCTGTAACCCTCACCTTGCCAAATATAGCCCTTTTCAAAAACTTTGCTTGCTAGTTGGGACCTTTGAAGTCTGAAGAGCTGTAGCTGATTAGATGTGATCAGTTGTGTACCTCTTCTAAGTGTTCCTTAGCCTCGCATTCATCTTTCTCATTTCTGAGTCCAGATCAGAGGTGGTATTCTGCGGGTTCATACCGGTTCAGGTGAACCGGTAGTGGCAATCTGCAGGTGGGCCCGCCTGCCCACCCGCCCCGGCTCTATGTCGTCCTATTTCTGCATGTTTTGAAGCTGCGCACATGTGTGAAAGCCGCACGTGCATGCAAAGCGCATGCGTGGATGGTCGCACGCATGCGCGGACATTTGCGAACCAGTAGGGAAGGTAAGTAGAATACTACCTCTGGTCCACACAGTGAGAGCAGAGCAGGGAGAAAACAATAGCAATAGCACTTAGATTTATATACCGCTTCAAACCGCTGGCTGAGCTCACAGTTCGGAGGTCCCTGTCCATGTCCTCACGAGTTATAGTTGCACACTCATCCCTGAAAACCCTACAAGAGTCTCCCTTGTTTGCACTTCAACTCCAAGTAAATCCAAACATATGCATATACAGGTCAAGGGCAGGAAATCAGGAGTCCAGGCAGTTCAAATGAATTAAGTTTATTGTATACTAATGCTCTCTACAAAAATCTGAACTACTAACAGTCAAAACAAATAAGTGGTAGATAAGAGCCAAGGGAATTCAAGGTAGGCTGGACTTAGATGTCTTGTGGGCACAAAGCAGGGGTGAAATGCTCCCGGTTCGCTCATGCCTGTCGGTCGCCGTAGAGCCGGTTGCCAAGGTAGCGCGAGGCTCCGCCCACCCAGACGCCGCCATTTGGGTTCTTTTACGCTCTGCGCATGCGCAAAGCGTTCTGCGCATGCGCAGAGGGTAAAAGAACCCAAACGCCGGCGTCCGCGCAGGTGGGCGGAGCCTCGCACTACCTTGGCGACTGGCTCTATGGCGACCTACAGGCACGAGCGAACCGGGAGCATTTCACCCCTGGCACAAAGACACTCGAGACTGATGAGGTGTTTGACCCTTCCCTCGGGCTCAGCCAGGTCATCTCCTACTATACATGTACATGTACATGTACATGTACATGTACATATACATATACATACTTTATTTTGGTTTTTGTCCAATAAAAGTGTGTGTGTGTGTGTGTGTGTGTGTGTGTGTGTGTGTGTGTGTGTGTGTGTGTGTAAGTAAATGCTCTTTTTGTAGACTTATGGTGCTGTTACAAACAGATGCATATGAAACATTGCATTTGGAAGTGTGGTGAGACAGGACGACATATAATTCAATTTATGTACTTTGTACTTCACAGCCCATTTCGCCATATCCCCAAATGCAACATTTGACATGCACCTGTTTGTAACAGCACCATAAGTCTACAAAACGGTCATTTCTCCCTTCTCACAAAGCTGAAATTACGAAGAACAGTTGACCGAGCCTGTCGGAAGTATCTCTCAAATCTACTCTATCCCAGAAGGAAAGGAAAAGTTGAGTGAAACTTCGTCCTAGAGAACAAGATGCTTGTTAAGTTCACAAGGAAGGAATTAGAAAAGCTGGATTTTCCAACTTCCCTGGTCAGGAAAGCTGCCCCAACCCAACTCACGTCTCCTCATCTTGCAAATTTCAAGGCCGGCTGTCACTCCTTGGAAACAGACCCATCACACAGCAAGACTTTCAATCACTTGAAATACTCCGCCTTTAAAGGTGAGTACAGGTAGTCCTTGACCTATGACCAGAATTGAGCCCAACATTTCTGTTGCTAAGCAAGACAGTTAAGTGAGTTGTGGCCCATTTTGCAATCATTTTCGCCATAGTCGTTAAGCGAATTACTGCAGTTGTTAAGTGAATCCTGCTCCCCCCCCGTTGACTTCGCTTGCCGGAAACCAACTGGGAAGGTCACAAATGGCGATCCCATGACCCTGGGACACCGCGACCGTCATAACTATGAGTCAGCTGCCAAGTGCCTGAATACTGATCACATGGCCATGCAACGGTCCTAAGTGTGAAAAACGATTGTAAGTCACTTTTTTCAGTGCTGGGGTAACTTCAGTCACTAAAAGAATGGTTGTAAGTCAAGGACTACCTGAAGGGTAACACTCGCCACACAGGAAACCACACAACACACAGCAAACACCCCCGAGTCATGCTTTTCTGTTTTAGTAGAAAAGGCAGCAGTTGTGGGTTGAGGAAGAGATCTTACCTTCTAAAAGGTGAGGGTGAGGGGAAAGGAGAAAATTAAGGAGAAAGAGATATATATAGATATATATATAAGTAGTAGTTCTAAGAAAGAAATTATTATTAATAGTGGGCTAATCTGCTTTCAGGCCTAAGCGATAAGGGGCACCCTCTGCAGAGGCTCACCCATAATCACGGTCCTTCCTTCTGTCTATCTCAGTGATTAATTACGGTAATAAGCCAGAATTCAACTCCCTTTTCACAGATTCGTGATTTAGTACTAAGAGTGATTTGGAGATTACAGTTCCAAGGAAGCAACGCATGGCTAAATTCTACGTGCCCATCTATGCATGCTTAAATCAAAATGATCCTTTTTGAAAAAAAATCCTACAAGTCAGTTTACAGAGAGCAGGAGATACAATGCTGGGACAGTAAGTCAGAAAGCCGCAGAATCGAAACTAAATCATCTTCATTTAACAACCCCATAATCCTTTGCAGGGTGGAGTCTGGGCAATTGAATGAAGATAGCAGAGTGTTTTAATGGCCGGATGCCCTTCCTGTCACCAATGCGGAGTTTTGTTCAGCAGATGTATTCTCAGTGTGCCCAGAGAGAGAGAAATATCTGCCTCTACTTAGGATCGAACTCACAGCCTCCTGATTGTGAGGCGAGAGCTCCACCTCTAGGGCACCGCACCACTCCTGAACCGAAACTAAATGTTGATTTATTTCCCCAGCAGAGCAGAAGAAAGGGGCTCAGTCCTTCAGGCCAACTCCTCCCATAGGGTTTATCCTCTGCTAAACCATAGTTTATCCTTACATGGAAACTGCGTCAATAACAGCAATGGATAGAAATGCACAGCTTGTAAGATGTTTTGACAGTTCTATGGTTCTCAACCCATTAAAATAACTAGAAGTCTCTGAAAACAGTCATTTCTTCCCTTAAAGCCATCACATTTGCAGTGGTTTGCTGATTGGAAAGTTGCAGCTTTCAACCAAAATCAAAAATTCAGTTTTAACCAATTTAGGTCTTAAATTATAAATCTGCGGGTATTTTAAGGTACCCATCTCAGAACTTAATTCCAGGAAGGAAGTCCACGTCAATCATTTTAGGATGTGGGAACTTCAACTCCCAAGATGCCCTTGGGATGTCCCCAAGTCCACGCATCTTAAAATGGGTGAGGTTGAAAAACACCGGTTTAGAGAAACATTCAGATTATGATAACTTAATTTGCTTACTGGGGTGTTTCCCTGCCAGGAGATGCAATTTTAAAACAAATAGCCATCCAATTTGTTGGATAAATTATAGAAAATCTGCACAGGGCAGTTTTAAAATATTCTCACTATATTTAACGTTCTGCTAACAAAGGAATTGTATTATACTAAAGGTAAAATCATAAAGCAAATTAGCTAACATCACTCTGTAAATTAGTTCTTGTGTTTTTTTAAAAAAAATATTGGTTTAGATTCTTACATGTCTAATCCTAGATCACTCTCAACCTAGACAGAACACACCCACCTTGCTGGCCCAAGCATCTTCATCCCAAGAAGTCAGCTGCAATACACGGATTATTTCATTTATTTCTGTACTCATCTTCTCCACTGTAAATTTGCGGTTTTTCAAGGCTTCCTCAATTCCCTGGTTCCGAGAGTTTTTAGTTGTTACAAAAATCTTCATTGCTGCAGAAATGACACAGAGGGTCAAACGATATCAGGAAGATACGCTAGGAAATGTCTTTTTACATAAAAGTGGGCAGAATATATGATGATATTCTATGGCCACTTCCCCAAATTGATTATAATAGTAGAATACGACACAAACTTAAGGAAAGAAAAAAGAAGAAAACAGCTTAGAAAGCATAAAGAGAAAAGAAATTCATAAGGAAGCAACTTCCAACCTTCATCACAACAATTCAAACAATTGTAGTTACTCTTCACCCCCTCCAAAGTTACATTTATCTCTTTATCCCATACCCCATATTTGTTTATCTATAAACAAATCCATAAATCATTTTTTTCAGTCCTGATATCAGCAGAAAGCCCAAAAAGGGTAGCCAGAAATAACATCTTATTTTAACCTTGATCAAATAAACCATATTTATATCCCCTTCTTTTACCTCTAATAGACTTAATATTTAGTTCATTCAAATACTGTTGTAGGATTTGATTTATCTTGATTTCTTCTTTGTCCTATGGCACAGGAGCTTCTTCAAGGCTTTAACAAGCCTCTTTTGTAAATCCAATAGGAAAAAAAATATATCCAGGTCACTCTCTTGGTTTGTCATTTGTATTTCCCTTTTAAATTTTAAAACCTCAGCCAGTTTCTTGGGTAGACCCAGTGAAATATCCTGTTCTAAACCATTCTCTTGGCTTGTCAGTTGTAAATCCACTTTTGATATCATTTCTATCTTGTCAGATAAAATTTGTTTTACATCTGGCGAAATGCCAGATGTAAAACATCTTTTGGACATAGCCTATCCATAGAAGCACCATCGTTACTGACAGTGTTGATAATTGGAGCTATAACTTTCGGAATTCCATTCTTCAAAAGTCTTTTAAAAATGCTTGTGCAATTCACATTTGTAGATTTTTTTTTAAATAATCAGAAGGAGCATTTTCTTCCTTGTCAAGATTTCAAACGCAGACCGTCAGTGTTAAGTAACATTTCCTTTCTTAATCACAATTATTGTTATTGTTTGAGTTAAATGTTTGTGTTTTTCAACAAACGTAGAGACTTGATCCGAAATCAAACAGTAGCAAGATTTTAATCTGAACTGCAGTGCCCACTCAAGGCAAGCATCACAAATATAACAACATATAAATAGCCCATCCATTCACATGTCTCAGGAAGCCCAGCTTCCAGAACATAAATAGGAGATATGTAGGCTATGTCAGCTGAGAACCTCCCCACCCCACAAGACAGACACAAATAAAATCACAGATTTAGTTATATAGTAGGTCTATCAGCAGGGTGGATTTGATTTAAATCAAGTCAATTTAAATCACAATTTAACTCATGATTTAAATCACTAGTAAAAAGGCTTGATTTAAATCAACTTGATTTAAATCATAATTTTTAAAGAGCAACTGTCATCTCTTTCCAGCAGCGGCTCCTCCTCTGACCCGCTGTTGACTCACCGCAGTCCCAATATTGCAGAATATACAGCCTCACGCTACATAACTAAGCTCCATTTCATGCTGAATAAACTAAATTATTAATGTATCTTAAACAGAAAACTATCTTAGGATAGATTTTTACTCCCAAAACATTTTATTAAAATAAATTTGATAAAAATAAAAATAAATCCGATTTAAATTTTAAAAAAAAATCCAATTTAAATTAAAAAAAATCTGATTTTTTGGATTTTTTAAAAAATATCATCGATTTTTATCCAGCCTGTTTATCAGACACATAAGAAGAGTCTATGTTTGAACACCTTTCACTATACGTATTCCTCTGCTTCACAAATGTATGGCACATGTCTTCGCGCAATCCCATGGTTTCCATGCATGTTTTGATCGAGGCTTACCTGAAATAAGGACGGGGAGGAGCTCCTTCACTGTGTTCATTGAGTTGACCAGCATGACTCGGTGCTCCTGATGAGTCAGTTCTTGCTGCCGCTCGTCAATCATCTTGGCCATCTTTGTCATTCCTACATCAAGGAAATGGAAGAGGTTGTCTCCAAGAAGCCACATTTTGAGATTTCAGGCAAGAGAAAATTACATTAAAGAATAACTGAAAATGCTGTTTCTCTTCAGGGAAAGTTGTCACTGGTGATTATGAACCAATCTAAAACCGAATGTACCATAATTTTGCTGGGTTCATCCGTTTGAAAAAGAACACCAAAACGTAAGAATGTTTTGAATTATAGTCAATAAAGGTAAAGGTAAAGGTTCCCCTCGCACATATGTGCTAGTCGTTCCCGACTCTAGGGGGCGGTGCTCATCTCCGTTTCAAAGCCGAAGAGCCAGCGTTGTCCAAAGATGTCTCCGTGGTCATGTGGCCGGCATGACTAAACGCCAAAGGCTCATGGAACGCTGTTACCTTCCCACCAAAGTGGTCCCTATTTTTCTACTTGCATTTTTTACGTGCTTTCGAACTGCTAGGTTGGCAGAAGCTGGGACAAGTAACGGGAGCTCACCCCGTTACGCGGCACTTAGGGATTCGAACCGCTGAACTGCTGACCTTTCGATTGACAAGCTCAGCATCTTAGCCACTGAGCCACCGTGTCCCTCTTAGTCAATATACCTCCACAAAAAATGGTGAATCAATGGGACATTTAGCAATATATGGCCCTTTTAGGCTTTTATTGAATTGCCTGTTTAAGGAAAGCAATGAAAACAGAAGCGGCTTGTGTGGGACACATTTCAATAGCCCAAAACTCTTACGCCATCAGATATCCATTCATTCAGAGTTGACTGTATATTATGACATAATGAATCAGTGAAACAATATCATCACAGAAAGAACCAGGAAGTCCATAAACACTCATTTGACCTCTGCCATTCACTTACTCTCTTGTCCTTAAGCAAGTTACTCTCTATTTGCACTGATTTTCCTACAGCCCTGTTGTAAAAATTACTTCCATTAAGCTCATCGTATTTTTTTTCTCTTTCCCTTCAGTTGTGTCCAATTTTCAGAGGCTGCCTGGGCAAGTCCCTGCAGTTTTCTTGGGATGGTTTTTTCAGTAGTAGTTGCCATTGCCTTCTTCCTAGGGCTGAGAGACAGTGACTGGCCCAAGGTCACCCAGCTGGCTTCATGCCTAAGGCAGGACTGCTACTCCAGGTCTCGGAGTTTCTAGCCTGATGCCTTAACCACAACACCAAACTACTTCTCCATATAGCTATTGTGATAGAAGACGACGCTGGATGTTATTGTTTTAAATGAGATGGTCTTTGTGTTTGTATATGTGTGTACAAAACATATGTAAAACATTTTCACAGCAAGTATGTTTGTTTGCTTAATGGATTTATAGGGTCGCCCAACTCCAACAATAGGATCGGTATACAATAAAAGCGAAAATACAAAAATAAGCATACCACATTTTTAAAAAGCAACTCAATATACAACATGGCAACCAAGCACAAGAATTAAACAACCACAAGGGGACGTCCCTCAACTGGACCCGAATGCTTGGGGGAGAAAAGCCAGGTCTTAACCTGCGAAGTCTTGCAGGAGTTGACTTAAGTTGACAAGGCAGAGTTAGACGACATGAATAAGAAGCAGAACGTTTAGCTTCAGGAAATAGTAAGTTGTTTAACATCAGTGGCAGGTGGGTGGTGTTAGCCCCCGCAGGCACGTGAGCCATCGCCCAGCTCAGCTCCACCGTGCATGCGCATGCGCCTCCCGCTGGCCAGTTTATTTTCGGGTATCTGCCGCAGCGCGCCTCCCCCTCCCCGCGGCCCGTTTTTGGTCCCAGGAGGCTGCAGGGAGGCCTGCTAGGCCCAAAATGGGGTGTGGGGGGGCGCATCCCCCGTGGCCAGTTTTTGGTCTCAGGAGGCTGCAGAGGCCTGCTAGGCCCAAAATGGGGCATGGGGGAGTGCGGCGCTCCCCCCTGCAGCCCATTTTTGGTCCCAGGAGGCTGCAGGGAGGCCTGCTAGGCCCAAAACAAGGCGGGGAGTCGCACACGCATGTGTGGGGGGGGCGGGGGAGCGCAGGAGTCACGCACGCATGTGTGGGGGGAGGGGGAGTGGAGGAGAATCATGCGCACATGCATGGGGGGCGAGGGGAACGTGGGGGTCACGCACTCATGCACGGGGGGGCGCACAGTGATGGTGTCATGCGCGCATTGCATTATGGGTGCCGGCACGCACGCGCATGCGCTTTCGGCACACGACGAGAAAAAGGTTAGCCATCACTGCCCTAACCGAATGCCATCCCTGACGGCTACGCAGAGGGTCAGGATTCAACAGTAGATTGTTCTGCATTGCTATAAAAGGTCTTTGAGTTCGTTTCCCAGGCATTTAGTTGGCAAGACTGGGCATTCTTTCCCCAAAGAGATGGATAGAAAACAATCAATAAATTATAAGCAGATTCTGCTTAGGAGAAACAACAGTCGTTCTTGAATTTCAATTTCCCAGCTTAAATGATATTTGGGAGAGAATAAATATAGTCTCTGCACAAAACTTGTTTTGCAATTCTACCGAAAAGCAATCTCTCTTCAAACATCAATCTTAATAAATTGGCAGTTTCATAAGTAATTTATTACAATCAGTGATCAGCAGCAAAAGGCAGGAAAGAAAGAGGAGTAGATACTGAGGGAGCTCATGCAGATAGATCAGCCCTGCTCAGTGGGAAGCGCCTTGTTGCTTCCAGTTCTCAAAGTTAAGAAAGAGAAGTTGCCACCTGGGGACTCGAGAGATTGGTCTGAGGTTCTCCCAAGTTCTTGGGGGGGGGCGTGCAGGGACTGTTGGAAAAGCAAAGTACGGACCTCCAGGAAAGCATGGTGAACCGAAGGAAATTCCATGAGAAATGGTGTTTCCATTTTTCCAATTCTGCGCATAAACAATTCTCGCCGCTGTTAGTACATGTAGCATTAGATATTGAGGTTTTTTTTGTCATAGTTCCCTGTTACTATGCCTAGTAAAAATAACTCTGGTTTTAACTCTATTTGTTGGAAACATACCGCCAGAGGAAACTGTAATAAAGAAAGTGTTGGAGTGCGCCAAGATGGATAGATTGACAATGGAACTAAAAGATAGAGGAGAAACCGAATATTATTTGATTTGAAATGTATGGTACAAATGGTTAGATAATAGAGGTAAAGATTAGGGAATCAAGAAGAAAAGAGGAATAAGGAACTAGAAAATAAGAACATGTGAAACAAAATGGAAAATGGAAAAAATATTGAGAGTAATAACCAGACATTGTGTAGATATCAGCATATGAGAATAGTAATATAGATAAAGGAATGTACGTATGTATGTATGTATGTATAAGATAGAGAGAGATAGAGAGAGAGAGAGAGATAAAGATAGATAGATAGATAGATAGATAGATAGATAGATAGATAGATAGATAGATAGATAGATGATGATAGATATATATAGATATATAGATATAGATATAGATATATAGATGATATAGATATAGATAAAGGGGGAAAATGTGTATGGATATTGGATGTATACAGATACTGAAGTGTTGCAAAGATGAAAATTGTGATACAAAATGGAAAAACTGTTTAATAAAAATTATTTTTTTTTAAAAAAAGAGAGAAATGGTGGAAAGACGAGCCGGTGAAAACCTTCCTCACATTGGGAGCTTCCTCACATTAGAAGCAAGTTCCCCAAATTCTTGAGTGAATGAAGCTGCTGTGAGCTTATGGGGAAGAGGGGCTAGAGCAGGGTGTCTCATCAAAGGAGCTCAACAGGCTGGGTGTACAATTACTTCTGCATTAAGGATGTTTTGGGGGCAACACTTCACAACTGTCTTCTATCTTTTCTGAGTGTTCTAGTTGTATTCCTTGGTTCATCCTGGAGTCTTTGCTGAGAGGGGTGTGGTGCCTCCTAATTGCAGATCTCATAAAAAGCATCACGTATGAGCTACCAGTTCAGTCTCAATGGCATCATTTGGGCCGATACCAGGAAAGGAAACTTGCCATCCAAGAAACTCAATAAAAAGGTAAAGGTAAAGGTTTCCCTCGCACATATGTGCTAGTCGTTCCCGACTCTAGGGGGCGGTGCTCATCTCCGTTTCAAAGCCGAAGAGCCAGTGCTGTCCGAAGACGTCTCCGTGGTCATGTGGCCGGCATGACTAAACAACACTGTTACCTTCCCACCAAAGGTGGTACCTATTTTGCTACTTGCATTTTTACATGCTTTCGAACTGCTAGGTTGGCAGAAGCTGGGACAAGTAACGGGAGCTCACTTCGTTACGCAGCGCTAGGGATTCGAACCGCCGAACTGCCGAACTTTCTGATTGACCTGCTCAGCGTTTTAGCCACTGCGCCACCGCATCCCTCAATGAAAGAAACTCAATGGAAGTATCTTAAATTGTGAAATTCTTGGGAGACAATCAGATGCCAGATACCTCTGTATCATACTTTATACTCGATGTACTATATCTATACTAGATACCATGCAAAGGTAACAAGAGGAAATCATTAGATCAATTGTTGGCTGCCAGCCCATTAAAATGTTTTTTTTCCTCTATTTTAGAACATTTCCCTAAAACCCAAACAGGTCACATCCTTCCAACAAATTAAGAATATAAATGAGAAACAAAAGCCGGTATAGCTAACATTAGCTATTTTTGGAGTTTGTTTTCCAAACACATTCAAATGCAAACAAGAGAGCCAGTTTGGTCTAGTGGTGAAGGCATCAGGCTAAAAAGTGGGAGTCTGTGAGTTCAAATCCCACCTTAGCCACGAAAGCCGGCTGGGTGACTCTGGGCCAGTCAGCCCAACTCACTTCACAGAGGTTGTTGTTGTGAGGAAAATAAGAGAAACCAGGAGCACTATGTTCGCTACCCTGAGTTATTTGTAAAAATAATAAACACAGTATCCAAAGAAATAAAATAACCATCTTCTTCACCCTCTCTCCTTTCCCCCCCTCCATTGGTCCATATCAGGAACCTTTTGCTCTTCTCATTATAACAAAAGGAAAAAGAATAAGCGGTCCCAGGACTGCTCCACCCTCCGACTCTGCATTCCTTTCTGAATTCCCTCCGACTGTCCATTCACAACATTCCACTTGGCCATCCCTTGGGAGTCAGTGTAGATACACAACAGTGACAGCTGTGACAAAATTGAAAAGAAGGCTGCAAAAGAGTCACAGCCAGGGTCAGTGAAAGAGAGCTCAAGAAGCTGTGATCTGGAGCAAGAGAGGGATGTGTCCACACCATATCAGACAGTTCGCGTATCCAATTCCTGGGGTTGGAGAAACCAAGGAGGAGCCAAGAGGCTGGCGGGTAAACATTTAAAGTGTCAGCCGTGTAAAGCAACATGGTGCACGGCATTTAGCCCAGCAACTGGCAAGACTTTAAGAGAAAGACATTATTTCTGCAACTTCACTATCCAGAGGAGCCCCGTGCTCTTGGGCTGGACATCTGGCCAATTTACAAAGGTCAGCGAGAGATTGACAAAATGAGAACAGGCGGTCCTTGGCTTACAAATGTTCATTTAGTGACCCTCTGAAGTTACAACATCCCTGAAAAAAGTGCCCTATGACCATTTTGCACACTTACACCACCAACACAGCATCCCCATGGTCACATGATCAAAATTCGGACGCTTGGCAACTGGCATGTACTTATGACTGTTGCAGAGTCCCGGGGTCATGGGATCCCCTATTGTGGCCTTCTGACAAACAAAATCAATGGGCGAGCCAGATTCACTTAATCACCGCATCACTAACTTATCAATTGCAGTGATTCGCTTAACAGCTGTTGCAACTTGTAAAATGGGGCAAAACTCACTTAACGACTGTCTTGCTTATCAACAGAAATCTTGGGCTGAGTTGCGGTCATAAGTCGAAGACAGCCTCTATATGCGTGAAAGCAAGGGCAAAGAAGGTTCATAATCTATGGAACTTATAACTTGCTGAAAGATTCCAGTTGCTCTTCTAAGTGGTGCTAAGTGGTAGGAGCCACGGTGGCGCAGTGGTTAGAGTGCAGTACTGCAGGCTACTTCTGCTGCCTGCCGGCTGCCTGCAATTTGGCAGATTGAATCTCACCAGGCTCAAGATTGACTCAGCCTTCCATCCTTCCGAGGTGGGTAAAATGAGGACCCAGATTATTGGGGGCAATATGCTCTGTAAACCGCTTAGAGAGGGCTGTAAAGCACTATGAAGCGGTATATAAGGGCTATTGCTATTAAAGGGAAAAAGGGTGCCCCAGGTGTCCATCATAAAATCCCACTTTCTTCTCCTGAGCTGGGCCAAAATGAGCTCCTTCAGAATGGCAGGTCAGGGGCCATCACTGTCAATAGTTAATCGAAGCCAGTCGGAGAATTTTGAGCAGATGCTCAGAGAAGAGACTGAATGGAAGGTATTAAACTGTAGGTGGGGATTCATAACGCTACAAGGCCGGTCAGAATTTCAAAGGGAAAATGGGGTAATGTGGCCCATTTCTTGAGTCATGTATCTGCCCCATTTGTGACCCGGAGTAATTAAACGTAACCTCAAAGCAGCTTTATGGACTGGAAAATAAAAGACTTAAGATATTGGATTTTGGCAAGGTCAAGTAAGCTAGGGTCAACTCTCCTGAAAATCTGGAACCTCTTTAGGCTTGTAGAACTTGAAAAATCTGTTGAGCTTCCCATCAGAGCTGCTAGGAGGCAGGGCTTTGCCCATTCATAAAACCGGCGTCATCATTCAGAAATAAATGAAGAGACTCTGAAATTCAAGGCAAGACAACAATGGTCTGGAGATTCAAACAGCAGACTAACTGGAGGAGGCGTTGTTGTTAGTTGCAAAGTCGTGTCCGACCCATCGCGATGCCATGGACAACGTTCCTCCAGGCCTTCCTGAACTCTACCATCCTCCGGAGTCCATTTAATCTCACGCCGACTGCTTCAGTGACTCCATCCAGCCACCTCATTCTCTGCCGTCCCATTCTTCTTTCGCCCTCAATCTTTCCCAGCATTAGGCTCTTCTCCAGTGAGTCCTTCCTTCTCATTAGGTGGCCAAAGTATTTGAGCTTCATCTTCAGGACCTGGCCTTCTAAAGAGCAGTCAGGGTTGATCTCCTCTAGGACTGACTGGTTTGATCGCCTTGCAGTCCAAGGGACTCGCAGGAGTCTTCTCCAGCACCATAGTTCAAAGGCCTCAATTCTTTGGCGCTCAGCCTTTCTTATGGTCCAACTTTCACAGCCATACATTGCAACTGGGAAAACCATAGCCTTGACTATACGCACTTTTGTTGGCAGGGTGATGTCTCTGCTTTTTAGTATGCTGTCTAGGTTTGCCATAGCTTTCCTCCCCAGGAGCAAGCGTCTTTTAATTTCTTGTTGAAGGTGTAGCAAATTGCTTAGGGATTATTGCTCAGGGAAAATATTACACTGTATCATTTAAAACCCACGCTCAACCAGCAATAGGTAAAAAAAGGCAAAACATATACAAGCGTCACAAATGTACACATATGCACTACACATGGAAGCAAAGCATCTATAGACACAACCCAGAAAATACTCACCACAAACCACTAACATACAAATTCTTGCAAACAGGGGGACAATATCTCCTCCCACCCACTCCCTCCTCCTCAGTTCAGCTAGGGGTCCGTACTAGGGCAGGTCCTTTTTGGAAACGTAAGATGGCTGTGAAGTGTGGCGCTTCCCTTTCCCACATATCAGCCTCTTGGAAACAGGGAGCTACAGAGACTCCCGTGGGCAGCAAGAGAGACTGTGGTCTAATTAGTCCTAGGAGGACCCCATTTTCAGTGACCAACCCCGTCCGTGTCTTGATGGGCTCATTGATGGAAAGGATTGGCTTTGTTTAATTGTAGATGTGGAAGGAGCAATCGCATGAATTAAAGGTATGGCTGCCATATTTTGAACTCTTGCCTTCCTGATTAGTCCAGAATTTGAAACTATTTGGCAGTTTCTGCCAGCCAGAAAAACTGGGTTCATCTTTACAGATTAACAGAGTTGGAAGGGACCTTGTAGGTCATCTAGTCCACCCCCCCCCCACCCCCGCTCAAGCAGGAGACCCTACACCATTTCTGAGAAATGGCAGTCCAATCTGAAGCTGTCTGATCAGAATCCGGCCACTAACTTCTCTGCATTGCTTTTTAAGGGAAATGAATTCCCCACACACAGCTCAGGAGAAACCAAGAACCCCACATTCTAGAAGGTTCCGGACAAAAACAACACACCAATCCCCAGGAATGGGCAGAGTCAGAGACATCTAAGGGCTCTCTAACCTGGTCCCAAGTTCTTCGTGTAGGTCACCAAGTCTTCCATTGTCTCCACCACTTCAGCCACAGTGAGGTATTCGAGAATTCCTTTGCAGACACGGATGATTCTACGGACCTGAAAGAAAATAAATACAACTATGAAATAATTGAGTAGGTTCTTTCCCCCCCCTTTCGTTACCAGCCAATTGTTTTAAATTAAATTAAACTTAGGCAAGAAAAACCAAAATTACACATATAGACTGGGTGAAACCAGGCTTAATAGCAGTAACTGTGAGAGGGATCTTGGAGTCTTAATGGACAACCAATTAAATATGAGCCAACAGTGTGCGGTGGCAGCCAAAAAAGCCAATGCAATCCTAAATTGCATTAACAGAGGGAAACAATCTAGATCAACTGAGGTACTAATAGCACTCTATAAAGCCTTAGTAAGACCACACCTAGAATACTGCATCCAGTTTTGGTCACCATGATTTGAAAGGGGACTGGAGGCTAAAACATATGGAGAACTGTTACAGGAACTGGGCATGGCTAGTTTAGTGAAGAGAAGGACCAGGGTAGACATGATAGCAGTCTTCCAATACTTGAGGGGCTGCCACAGAGAGGAGGGGGTCAAGCTACTTTCTAAGGCACTCGAAGGCCAGACAAGGAATAATGGATGGAAACTGAACAAGGAGAGATTCAACCTGGAAATAAGGATAATGTCAGGGTTCCAAATAGCATCTAAAATTAAATCAGAGTCCGAGGCAATGCTTTCCTCAAAGTTCCAATTTATTAACAGAGCCATTTTGGCACGGCTGTGAGAAACCCGAATCTGAAGCCACGAGGGTTTCTCCACCCAGTTGAAAGATCAATTCCCTTGTTCCCACACCCACAAGGTCATCACGTTAACCAATCTTCTTCGTTACTCCCAACAGCTTCCGAGCAGGTGCTGGACAAAGGATGACCTTGAGAATCTAAAGGAATTTGTTATGGCTATATATCTCACTCATGCAACAGCCCCTCCCAAATTCCCACAGCATGCATACATTCTAAAGCATCAAGTGTGGAAGGCCAAAGTCTCTAATAAAATATGGTTTCGGCCTGACAGATAACTTTTCTGACAGTGAGAGCAATCAACCAATGGAACAGAAGTTGCCTTCGGAAGTTGTGGGAGTTTCATCACTGGCTTTCAAGAAGAGACTGGACTGCCATCTGTCAGAAATGGTGTAAGGGCTCCTGCTTGGGCGGGGGGTTGGACTAGATGACCTACAAGGTCCCTTCCAACTCTGTTAATCTAATCTAAAAGAATAATAAGAGCCAGCTTGCACAGGTAGCAGTCCGTCATTCAAAAATTTAGCAAGAAGACCACAAATGATTGGGTTTCTACAACACATTGAGCCATGAATGATAGTTAATAAACAATCATGGTTTATTGCATGTACGTTCAAACTATGTGAGGGCTTCATGGGCAGTGTGAACCCAATCTAATTCTGTCTTCACCCAGATGTCTGTCTCTCTGGGTGAACATTCAGATATTGCCATTCTACCAACGAACACAAAAATACTGCAAGCAGGCAAGTCTGCTTCTACTTAAAAGTTTTCTGTGGTGGTGAATGTATATAACTTTTAAAAAGGCAGATCTGAGAATATACTACCCTATTTCAAAGCTTTCTAGAAATTACCCTAGTGGTGAAGGCACCAGGCTAGAAATCAAGAAACCGTGAGTTCAAGTCCTTCCTTAGCCGTGAAAGCCAGATGGGTGACTTTGAGCCAGTCATTCTCTCTCAGCCCAACCCACCTCACAGGGTTGTTGTTGCGGGGAAAATAGGAGGAGGAAGGCGTGTTGGATATATTCACCACCTCGGGTTGTTTGTAAAAACAATAAAGGTGGGATACAATTAAATAAATAGAAACAATATCAAGAGTTCTTACGATAATGGCAGCTTGCATGCAAAGGTGTCCATGCACGGGGAAGTCAAAAAAAAAAGGCAAGATGGCTCTTGTAACTACCTTGACTTTCTCAAATCCTCTGCGGACTTTATTTTTGTCCCTAACTGTGGCTGTCCCTGTTTGTCTGTATGACTATTGATAAGTCAGTAATCAATGCTAATCAAAGTGTAACCAGGCATTTAATTTTCATGCAAATTTCCCTGTTAAACCTTCGTAAAACTTAGTAAAAAAAAAAAAAAGCAGGGGAACGGAAAGTATTATAAGCCATATACCGTATTTTTCGGACTATAAGACGCACCGGTGTATAAGACGCACCAAGATTTCGAAAAAAAAAAAAAAAAAAAAAAAAAGCAGGGGAACACACACACACACACACACACACACACAGAGGGACTGCAAATGAAAGCCAGTATTTATTTGCAGCAGCCCAGGACAAAATGTTCAGGCAAGAACGGTGCTCATCAGAATCCCAAACTGTAGGCATGGCTGAGAAATAATTTTTAAACCCCTTTTGGGGAAAAAAATAAAAATAAGAAAAAGCAGTACTATTTGAAAAAAAACAAAACCAAAAATCCCAGATTCAAGACCTTAAAATGGCACTTCGCTACCATACTACATCATGCTGCGTTTTTCTGACGGTAAGACGATCTTCGAGAAGGCACAATGGTCTGTGCGTATCAGCCACAGAGTGCCCCATCTTGTGCAATAAAGGATACCATGCTGATGCAAAACAATGAAGTAATAAAAACATAACTTGCTAACAGAATATAGTATCCGATATCAATATTTCAGCTGACTCTCAGCTCACATTACACCCGAGCAAAGAACAATTCCCAAAAGAGAAGTTTCTGGGAGCAGAGAATGTTCGATATAAGAGTGACATCTTCCACATGAGTTCAGTGGTTTATGCAGCATTCAATACAAGTTAAAAGCTCTATGGCAGGAACGAGCCTTTAGCTCATTTTCCCAAATTAGATCATAGAGCATAGGGCTGGAAGGGACCTCAAGAGGCCTTCTAGTCCAACCCCCTGATCAAGGAAGGGGACCATGTAATTCCCAGCTTCCAACCCACCGATGCATTTTATTACGGTCATTAGGAATCCCACCTCGGCTTCATCAAAGGTCAGAAGTAAGTCCGACGTCCCTGAAAGGATTCCTCGGGACCCATCGATCAGGTAATCACGAGCCGGTACCGAATAAGGATCCGTTTGGAGCATCTGAGCTGCCTGGACCAGTTTTGTGCAAGCATTTTCCACTCTGTAAATAAGGATAATGAAAAGCAAAATTAATGTTGGTCCTGCTACCTTCCAGGAGTACAGCTGAGAGCAATTTAGGTAGTCCTCGAACTTACGACAGACCTCCCCAGGGCTAGTTACAACCTGGATTTGGAGTTCCGACAACCACACCCCATCCCTCCATGGTCGCCTGATTATATTTGGGCATCTGCAACAGGCCCACACTTACAGCCGTTTGCGGCATCCTGTGGTCACGATTTGTGATGGTTTTTTTGCCAGAGTCTGGTGTTCACTTCTGGTATCTGACAAAAAAAACCCCGCCCTTTATGGACATTAGTCTCTCTCTTAATGACTTGTACAAATGATATTTGCTTTACAACGACCATGTTCGCTTAATGACAGCCACAAAAACAGTTGTAAAGTCAGACATGGTCACATGGTAACTTGGTACAACTTATGACTATGATTCTGGGCTCAATTATGGCCACAATTCGGGGACAACCTGTATCTCTCCTTGAAATTATGCTTATGCAGCATAATTATTATTTCGTGCAAGGATACACCACATTTTGGAGCTGCCAGATATATTTGGAATTTCGGCAATGGATCTGTCCACAAAATGACTTTCCCTGTAGATGAAATCAATCACAAACACCAATTTTCCTGGGAGGGGGAATTGATAAGGTTAAAAGAGTAGATCAATCAAATGGATCAGGGGTGAGTTCTAACTTACCTCGCTGCCGGTTCGCTTCCTCCCGCGCCACGTGGGTGTGCGCGCGTTGCGTGCCGCACAGCCACACGGCCGCACATGCACAGTGCCGAAAACCCAGCTTCTGCGCATGCGCAGAAGCAAAAAGCAGCTTCTGCGCGTGCACAGAAGCCAAAAACAAAATGGCGGCGCTTATGGCGCCGCCGAGAGAGCCGGTTCGTGGGCGTGGCCAACCGGCGATCGCTCCCGGTTTGGCGAATGAGGGGAAATTCCCACTACCGGTTCTAAAGAACCGGTCCAAACCGGGAGCAACCCACCTCTGAAATTGATCATTCAGCGGTGGGTTTTGAGCCGCCGGTGCTCATTTCACAAAAAGAAAGCAATTTATCCTCAAGGGTGGGTTTACCAGGATAATATTCCAAGTCTCACACCATCCCCCCAAGAACAGAACAAAAGATTCATTTCACAGAAGGGAAAGTGTTGAGGTTCAAAATAACAGACCTCACACAAGCCACAAACAAACATTCTCACAAATACCTGTTTTTAAGAAACAGGCAAAACATACAACACACATTTCATAATGATCTTATGTTTCCGAA
>QLTV01001322.1:2469497-2481221 GCA_003457575.1 Thermophis baileyi | reverse complement strand
CCACCCACCCACCCTCCTCCTGTTGCTTTTTTTGTTATTTTGTTCTGGCTAACCAAGAAGGCTTCTAAATAAAATGCTGGACTGGAATCCCCTTCCTATTTTTACTATCTGAGAACGACTCCGATTCCCAATTTGGGTTTAGACGCTTTCTAAAAAACAGGACAGAAATACGACATCAGTATTTCATCTAGTAGCACGCAGCTTTCCAAGTTCTTTTACAAACAATTTTTTAAAAAAAAATCAAAGAAAAACAGATACAAAGAGTGACCCCCATCTAGCCATTGCATTATTGAACAGCATCGTTTTACTGAAAATCATTTATTGTAACCTATTGCAAGGTCGGGGGTAGGTGGGGGGAAAGGGCAGTATTTCTGAAACCAAACCAAGAAGGCTCCTGTAAATAAATACAAATAACCAATCTGGGAATTTTCTACCAATACATAAAAGTCAAGAAAAATTGGTTAGCATGGAGGAAGTGGAAAAATCTGCCACAAGATCAAGTAAATTCAAATTTTAAAACTGAGTCCGCAGGCAGTCCTCATTTAACCACTGTTTCAACAGCCTCAGATAGCATTTCTGTCTGTTGTAAAACGTTGTGCCTTCTCTCCCTCCCCTGTGGTCACACAATTGCTATCTAGGTCAGGGGTCGGCAATCTTAAACACTCAAAGAGCCACAAAGGTCCTAACCGGAAGTCGTCGTCCGTCCCCCCCCCGTTCAATCCTGGAGCCGACCGGAAGTCCAGTTCCCCCCCCACCATAGAGTCTCCTCCTAGCGCGGCGTCCTTTTTCCTCTACCTGTCATAACCGAAAGCCCTATCAATTGTGGAGCCGACCGGTGACAGGGAGTCACAGCAGAGGGATGAAAGAGCCACATACGGCTCCAGAGCCGCGGGTTGCCGACCCCTGATCTAGGTGCTTGGCAGCCTGTTCGCACTTAAAACAAGTTGCCAAGTGCCCTGTGATCATGTGATCACCACCTTCTTCTCCGCAGGTTTCCCCAGAAAGTCAATGGGGAAGCCAGCAGAAAGGTTGCAAGCTGCTGCCACCTGCCCCCCAGCTGAGACTCCCCGCCCTACACATCACAGGCACTCCTTCAACAGCAAAGGGGCTGCCTGCCGAAGATCCCTGGAGATCTAAGCTTTGTTTCTGCAGTCCCATGAAGGAACTCGTCCGAAGGGTTGCCAGAACGGAACTGGGAAATGGAGCAATTTTCTTCCACTCACAGAGGGAAGACCAACTCCTTCAACAGGGTGGAGGAAGGTTGCTCAGATCCTGCAGCCTTTCAGAGGAGTTCCTTTCTGTGTACAGAGAAGAACTACTAAACCCATCAGGGAGCTCTTCACTTTGTCCACTTAACCACCCAGGAGATTGCTTAACGACTGCAACTGGGGGTGCCGGGATAGCAATTGTTGAGCAAAGCAGACCCATGGGTGTCTCGTTTAGTTGTTGCTTAACAACCGAGATTCTGATCCCAAATATGGTAATAAATGGAGGATTGCCTTTAGAGTGGTTTGATCAACCCTCAGTGCTCTGATTGTCGCACTGAGATTTGAGGCAGGACAGAAAACATGAGAGGCAATCCTTGCAAATAGGCTTCAATGTCTTCAAAATCATCCGCTGCTTCATTTAGGTTTGAAAATATTACGTTTCTCAAAGCATTTTCCCCACCTGTTGTTTTAGAAAGAACCCTTATCTCCTGCCTTATTTGGGCTGAATCTTCGCAGAGAACATTGTCAGCAGTTTGACTCATACAAGTTTGGAATTTGTTATTGCTGGGATTTTGTGTGTGTGTGTGTGTGTGTGTGTGTGTGTGTGTGTGAGAGAGAGAGAGAGAGAGAGAGGGGGGAGAGGGGGAGAGGGAGGGGGAGAGGGGGTGTGTGAGGGAGTGGGAGAGAGAGAGAGAGTGAGAGATAGGGATAGAGAGAGAGATAGAAAACCTGCGTGTATGTGTGTTACTTAGCAAAAACATGTAGCCCAAGTCACCTTAAGCCAACAACTGCTTGTTTGAAAAAAAATTCTAACTACCGTGTTTCTCCAAAAAGACGACCCACCTTGAAAAGAAACCCTATCACGTTTTTGAGCGCATGCGATCAAATTAAGCCCCACCCACAAAATTAGCCCTAATTAAGACCCCGCCCACCCCGGGGTGCAGGGGGTGGGGCGAGGCACACAGGTAAAAAATAAGCTAGGGTAGGGATGGGGGGTAGAGCTGCCCTACTTACCAGGCCTCGCACACCCTGACACCTGCCTCGCCTTCTTCTGCGGCCTCTTGCCGCCACTTGCACGCATCGCCCTGGCCTCCGTTTCACCTTCAGATGCCTGCCGGAAGGCATCTGCAGCCGATAACAGAGCTCCGGATCGATCCTAAGCTCTATTATGGGCCAACAGCGGGCTCCTGCTGGGCGGGGCTGTTGGTGCCACCGCTGCAAGGTGAGTCAATAATTAGAACCCTCCAAAAAGAAGGCCTAGCCGTTTTTTCGGGGGTCAAAGGTAAATAAGACCCGGCCTTCTTTTTGGAGAAACATGGTACCTAATATGAAAAATCATCCGTCTGCTTCTATTTAAATAATGCCTGTGATATCATTAAACTCTTATTTATTCACAGCTAATTTTCACAGGCAATGATCCAACAACCATAATCCAATTCCTGTCACCCTAATCTAAGCATTTTGATTGGCAACAGATGCACCGTTGCAATGCTAGAGAAAAATCAGAGAGGAATAAAGCCAAGAACCACGTTTTGTTACAGCCAGGGCCAACCCGATTATAAATCTATGGATTTTAGTGTTCTGGACAGATGACCTTTACTAACAGCGGAGTGCTTCAATGTGCAGGCTAAGTTGTAACATAGATGAGAAAGCAACATCATATTTACAAGCCAAATTTAGCAAAAGATTAGATTCACTTGGCTTACTTTAGAGAGGAGCCAAGGTTCTTATAAATACCCCTTAAAGCAATTTGTGCCAGAAGCATCTGTAGCCTTTCCAGTTTTTTTTCTTTAAGCACTTTTTTTTTCTTCTAAAATACAAAACTTCAGCCACTATGATTCCACTGCAGACCTGTTACATTGCTCCAGCCTCAGAAACTGATGGACCCTGGTTGATTGTTCCTGCCAGTCTGCTGCATGGACCAGTGGTGGGTTGCTACCGGTTCGCCCCGGTTCGGGCGAACCGGTAGCGGTGGCGGCGGCGGCGGGAGGCTCCGCCCAACCGCCCAGACATCATCACAGACGATCTGCGCATGCGCAGAAGCACCGCACGCGAGCGTTGACAGTTCCGAACCGGTAGCAAAGGTAAATGAAACCCACTACTGGCATGGACCATCGGAAGGCCTGGTGGCCACTTGGAACAAGAAGCCGCCAGGGCTTTGCATCCAATCGCACCTTTGCAAGATCTCTCACGGATCACATCCTTCTCTGCGGTTCACAGAAGAACTGAAGGCGATTGTCAGGGTTCCAAGTAATCGACCCATAGCAAGCAAAACTCTGAGGCAGGTAGATTCCTCAAAGAATAGCTTTATTGGAAATATCGTATTGGCATGTATCTGGTGAAAACCGACTCTGAAGTCTCCCACTGTTTTCACCTAATTAAAAGTTTTTCTACTTTCTCAAAACAGTCACATGGTCCACAGTGCGGACTGGCAGCCAGGTAGCATCACTCCGCCTTCCTCCGACCAGGTGTGAGAATGTCCTTGGTTCCCAACAGAAAATATTTTGTTTTGGCAAAATTTTAGAATCCCCTCTAACTCAATTTCCCCCTCCCTGAATTTCCCCCTCACTGAAGCGATCAAAATGGCTTCGGTCCGGTCAGCTTCAGGGTTGACAGCGATGAGAAGAGACGTCTAGGGTGCCCCTGGCCCTCAACGAGGGACGAACAGAGGTTAGAGCTGCTATTAAAGCCTACTTCATGGTAAGGCTTGCAAAGCAACACTCCTTCTCCATCCTTATTCCCCCTGCAAACAGCCATCCCGCAGCCTAGAAGGGCTCAGAAATCCTCCTGAAAGACTCTGCAGAAGAATTTGCTCAGCATCTATCAGACAAAATTTTTCAAAATCGTTCTCAGTTGGATGCCAGCCTTGCTTGTAGGTCTTAGGGAGATTCCCAGGGCAGATTCTTGCCCTGTTATATGGGATCAGTTTGAACCCACTGGAGCTGAGGAAATGGATGGGATCTTTAGGACTGCGAGCTCAGCCACCTGCTTTTTAGATCCATGACTCACCTGGGCTAACGAAATCTACCCGGGAGGTGTCGTGCGAGTGGCTTCTGTCAGTGGTGAATTCCTCCTTGAGTGAGGAGGAATTGCTCTTCCGCTCCTTAAGGAAATGTTGGTCCACCCATAATTTCAATGTTGTATAATGTTAGGTGGGTTTTACCTACAAACTGATGCTCTATAGCCCAAGCAAATGTAATAGTTTAATGACATAACGGTGGCAACATAAGCTAGATCCGAAGATTTGCAGACTCGGCACAAGAGCCAGGTGGAAATCCAGATTGTTTCGTTTGGTTAAGTTGTTCAGTTAATAACGAACTCCTAGGGCAGTGCACAAATTCCGTGCAGTTGCAAGCAGATACCAGGGCCTTTTTTTCACTGGTTCGGCTTCTCTCAAAGATGCACATCTTGGACCTGGGCCCCTTCGCCCTGGAGGGCCCAGGGGACACCCCTCTAAAGGGGAAGTTAGCCCTCCCAGCACCTCTATCCCAGCCAGGAAGGACTTCCAAAGCTGCGTTAGGAAAGAGACGGAAAGCATGAGATTTAGAGATCTGAAGGGGATCTTGTACAGCCTCTCCACAGTGGTCATCACTTCTGAAATCCATTTGCTCTCCAAGACATGCGTGAAACCTGTTTTGCCAAGGCCAATCTGTATTAAAATACGCTTAATCTACATTCATTAATCTACATTACTACCTTTCCGAGGTGGGTAAAATGAGGACCCAGATTGTTGGGGGCAATATGCTGACTCTATAAACTGCTTAGAGAGGGCTGTAAAGCAGTGTGAAGCGGTATATAAGTCTAAGGGCTATTGCTATTACCTGGCACCTTGACACATCCACTCTTGTCCATCAGAGGGGTCCTCAAAAGCACCCACCACAACAACAACCACACCATGGTGAGACCTCCACCTCTGGTGTACATGCATGCAATGTCACGGCTCATGTATAAAAGGGAGGATGCAATGCACTGCAATGTCACAATGCTGCTTTTACCATTTGACATGCAGATCTTGATGGATACCTTGGACCAGTGGCGAGGGCCAGCAGGCAGAAGAGTCAGCTCTTTCTCCAGACTATGATAATGCAGCCTCATGATGAGGCTTTGAGATGTTGAACCACCATTATCTAAAGCCAGGAGTACTTTTTAGGCCCTTAGCCCCAAATGGAAAAATGAAATTCCTTGTAAATATTTCAGCATACATTAGTCCAGCGGTTCAAGGTTGACTCAGCCTTCCATCCTTCCGAGGTGGGTAAAATGAGGACCCAGATTGTTGGGGGCAATATGCTGACTCTGTGAACCGCTTAGAGAGGGCTGTAAAGCACTGTGAAGCGGTATATAAGTCTAAGTGCTATTGCTATTGCTATTCTCAACCTGTGGGTCGCGACCCCTTTGGGGGTCGAACGACCCTTTCACAGGGGTCGCCTAAGCACGCGCTAGCCTGCCATCTTGGTGCCACGCCCCCTTTGTCACCTCAGCGCGTGTGGGCAGGGAACGGGGCGGGGGTCGCGGCGGCGGGGCAGGGGTCGCGGCATTAGGAAGGTTGAGAACCACTGCATTAGTCTCACTCATTTTCAGCTATAAATTCTGAACTTCAAATGAAAGCTTGGATCTAATCACAGTGCATTGTAGTCAACAGAGAATTCTGATTATGGTGGGGTGTGTTTTTTCCCCCCAAATAAAACATCACAAAATTAGCCCCTGACGTAGTTTCGTGTATCTGGTTCATTCGCAGCCCAAATATAGCCAACTCTATGTATCTGCATCTGAAGGCCATTAATTTCTTCTCTTGAATTAGGAACTGACGTATCTATGCCTATCTAGCAATTTAATCAGACAGAAGGCTTAATTCCAAAGAGAATTAAGCATGCTCTACAGAGAAAACAGTTAGCAATGATTCTTTTCAACAAAAAATTAGCATTTGGTGTTATCAATGATAGCAACTGAATTATCATGAAAGTGATTAATAATGCACCATCAAGATCTCAGAGGAGGAATACATTATAATCAGAACTGATGCATGAAGTTAATTACAGGTGCCATTAAATTCCAGGCATGAAATGAAACCCGAGTCACGCCAAGGACAAAGGTAAGGAAAAAGAATGGATAAAATATTACAACTCGTCCGTAGAAGAAACGGATGCTTTAGAGAGAGAATGCCCAACAGTGGATGGACAGAAGAATGAAAGGTTAAAGTTGTGGCCTAAAAACACTCAATAAAAATGGAATCAATCAATCAATAAATGAGACCCTGGACTCTGAATCTACTGCTTCTCTCCTAAATCCTAAGGAGATGTTACTACACCTGACCCCAAGAAGTGGACTTTGGTTTTATCTAGAATATTCCACCAAATATTACCCAACAACTTCTCTTTTTCCACCTGCATTCTTTTCCCTGCTGCCCCTCACCAGAAAGAGGTAGGACGCAGCCTTTTTGCAAACTTAAAAGCAGAACCAGAGGGAGAAACACTTTCCCACACAAACAAGATTTTGACAACTGCTATAGACCTGTCTTTCTCAACCTTGCCAACTTCGGCTTGCTGGCTGGAGAATTCTGGGAGTTTGAAGTCCACACATCCTGAAGTTGAGAAAGTTGAGAAACACACCGCTCTACGAGATAAGTTCTTTCCCTGCAACTTGTCTACCAGATCCCTCTCCTTGGTCCTGAACCTGTGTCAGGTTTCACATGTGCATCCCCCACTCTTGTCCTGAAATCTGAAGCGGGATCCCAGCTATGCTATCTCCTCTGCTCTTACCTGAGCAACCATGGGTTGGACTGGGGGAAGCTTGACTGGTTCCAGACCGCAATGACCATCCTCCGTACTCTACTCTGAATTAACCAAGTACCTGGCAATTTATCAAAAGTTGTAAAGTGAATAGCTTCATTCTCAAGGAAGTTGTCTCTTAAAGGGTGGACATGCATTGAAAGAGACTCATCTCTGGCAAATGACCTCCCTCAAAAGACTGCATTCAGTCGTGCAGTACTTTTCTGGGAGTCTGAAGCAGCTTATCCTAGGGTATAAGATGTCCTAAACTAATATAAATCTTAACTCTACTTACTTGATGAATGCTGGTGGCATATCTCTCTTCAAAATCTGGTCTTCGGTTGTCTGAACGGTTTCTTTTCCCACCTACATGAGAAGAGATGCATTTTTGTCATTGCCATCAATACAAGTCACATTTAGTACACTCAAAAATGGCTCTTCCAATTGCCAAGATTCAGATAGTATCGCAGAATTCTGCCAAATAAAAACAAACTGGCTAGCGGTGGAACACAACTGCTGTCTTACTAGTATTATTAAAAGTATTTCTATATCTTTCTTTTTCTCTCTTTCTGTCCCTCTCCCTCTCCCTCTCCCTCTCTCTCTCTCTCTCTTTCTTAGGTTATCTCTAGCCACCCAACTCCACCAAGTGACTCTGGGCAGCTTTCAATTCTAAAATGATCAAACAATTAAAGAAATATAAAAATACATTAAAACAATAAAAACGTCCACAAAAATAAATAAATACAAACAGCAGCCATGATGATTAATCAACTATCACTTTTTGTTTGGGCAAACAAACCAACATAGTTCACAGCAGTCTTTAAAGCACCCCTATTCAATCCAAACATAGGAATATGGGGACACTATTATAGGAAGCCCTGTAAACAACCTTAAACAACCGGTGAACAGTTTAACAACTGTTCAAAGTTACACCTGACCAGGGGTGAAATTCAGCAGTTTCTGACAGGTTCTGGAGAACCGGTAGCGGAAATTTTGAGTAGTTCGGAGAACCAGCAAATACCACCTCTGGCTGGCCCCAGAGTGGGGTGGGAATGGAGATTTTGCAGTATCCTTCCCCTGCCATGCCCACCAAGCCACACCACGCCCACAGAACTGGTAGGGAAAATTTTTGAATTTCACCCCTGCACCTGACCTTTAAAAAGTTACTCATGACTGATCCTTGAACTTACTCCTGCCACAGCCCCATCTTGCATCATGTGTGATTGGTAACCAGCTCACATTTACAATCTGTTGCAATGTTCTGGGGTCACATGGACGCGATTTGAGATGTTTTTGCCGATTTCCAAATTTTTTTGCCAGTAAAATGCCCATTAGGGAGAATGGATTTGCTCAATGACCAATGTGGTTCACTTGACAATCATGATGACTTGTTTTATGACCATTGTAAAACTGGTCATAAAATTGAGTCCAGTCACGTGATTTATGATCACAATGACTTCTGATGGAAATTCCAGAGTCCACTGTGGTCATATGTTCAAGACCACTTGTAAACTACAATACTACTTGTAGGTTACTACTTGTAACCTACAATACTTGGTTAAGGAAGATAATGCACAAAGGGCTATATTATAACGCATATTCCTAATAGCTTCTACGTGTATATGTAACGAGAAACCACACTGTCTTCTCATCCCATCGATCAACAATTTTACAGATATGAAATATGCTTCCATAAATATGGAAACTGTAACTACAGTAAACCATCTCCTGAATAAATTTATCCTCCAAGTTGCAATTATGAGCCATATATGAATGTTGGAACAGAAAATGACTGACCTTCTGCCTCAGTAATGCAATTAGCAATTTCTATCTCGGAGACAAGCTCTCAGATACAGACTGTATCCATCACAAGTACATCACAAAATCGAAACCAGACCATTGTATAATCCACTAGATTTTATATGATTAGATTCTGTATAATTGAATGATTGTCCAAATAAAGTACTGTAAACTATGGGTTATTTCAAATTACTGCTTCCTAGCAACTTCAATTTTCGTGGTTGTATGCTTTCTATATATTTCTGGCATCCCAAATGGTGATTATTAAGTGTATTCCCTTGCTGCTGAATTTGGATCGATTCAGAAGTTACAGTTAAAGGAAACCTGCTACTCCATGAAGTATTCTGTAGCTTTCCCTACCTGCTTTATAACTTCTGATCAGAAATCACCCTTAGGTAAGACTCTGCCTTTCGAGGAATCCCATCGATCGCTTGCTGAGAAACTCAACTGAAATGAAACTTGGAATGGAAGAAAAAAACTCCCTAGACTTCTTCCACTCTCAGAACTTTATGGCTATCCCCTTATCATTTCATTTACAGTAGTAATTCTTCAGTTTGCAACATCTGACCCCAAAATTTCCATTGCTAAGCAAGACCATTGTTAAGTGAGTTTTGCTCCATTTTATGAACTTTCTTGCCACCGTTAAGTTAGAAACACGGTGGTTAAGTGACTCTGGCTTCCCCATTGATTTTGTTTGTCAGGAGGTCCCAAAAGGGGATCCCGTGATCCCGGAACACTGCAACCGTCATAAATACGAGCCAGTTGCCAAGGGTCTGAATTCTGATTATGTGACCCATGAGGATGCTGCAATGGTTGTGTGAAAAACAGTCCTAAGTCACTTTTTTCAGTGCCATTGTAACGTTGCCTGTTGGCCGCCGGCCCCTCCAGCAGCCAAATCAGAGGAGGAGGAGGTGGCGTGGGAGTCAGGGTCAGCATCAAGGGAACCTGAGAGCTCCGAGGGGGAAGAGGGAATTTGGGGGGCAGAGAGAGAGAGACAGAAGGGAGAGAGAGAGAGGGAGAGGGAGAGGGGGAGAGAGAGAGAGAGAGAAACGCCAGCTGGCAGAGAGAGAGACAGAGACGGAGCCTGGGCCGTTTGTCAGCCCTCAGATGGAGAGTCAACAGCCCCCAGGTCTGGAGGTGGCTGATGAGGAAGAGGAGGAACAGCTGGGTCCAGTGCCTGACGCATGGATGCGCAGAAGGCAGAGGAGAGGAGAGCAGTGGAAATCTATGGGCTGATCCTTGGGAAGGAAGAGCCATGCTGCTAGCGAAGCCCCACCCCCAGCTCTGGGGATAAAAGGCAGGGGGTGGAGATGAATAGGTGTGGCAGATAACTATTCATCTCCCTGCCAGTCCGTCACTGATAGCCTGCACTTCCGAATCCTGTCTGGAAATTATCTTTTTGCCGGGGCTGCTGGCGCTCCTAAAAAAAGAACATTTATTTAATTACAGAGGGTTTGTCGTGTTTTGAAGCCGGGTCAGAACAGTAACTTTGAATGGTCACTAAAGGAATGGCTGTAAGTCCAGGACTACCTGTATACAGACCTGTGAACAAAGTAGGGCTTGAAGGAGGATGAGAAGGACCACAAAGATCTTTGAGCTGAACAGTTTACAATTGACCGACGATAAAAGGAGGGTTAAGAATTCAGTTGTTCATACTTTAGCTTAATTTTGTCTGAAGTAAACTACCCATCTTCACAGAACAGGCTGGTTTTAGAGCAAAGGGAAACAGCCTAGAGCCTTGATGGCGAACCTATGGCACGCCCTCTCTGTGGGCACGCGCGCCATAGCCACCTGGTCTTTTGGTTTCTGGTGAGCGCATCCACGCCAGCCAGCTGGTCTTCACGCGCACCGGAGCCCCGGAAACTCAAAGACCAGCTGGCCAATGTGCAAATACGTGCACCGGCCACTTGGTCTTCCGGTTCCCAGCGCGCGCATGTGCACCGGCCAGCTGGTCTTCGAGTTTGTGGGGCTCCGGCGCACGCGCATGTGCATATGCACGCACACACACGTGTGTTCCGGTTTGGGCACTCGGTGCCGAAAAGGTTCGCCATCTCTGGCCTAGAGGGAAGTTTCTTTCTGCAGATTAATGCCACGGGTCTTCCTAGCCCAGGCCTCATAAAGCTGACCAGAAACAGCTCTCCAAAATTTTGATTCAGCTGTTGTTTCTCCATCTTCCCTGGAGATGCTAGATCGGGACCTGAGACACCAGTTTATAAGCAAAATTTTCCAGAATCAGATTTCAGGTAGTCCTTGCTTAACAACAGGGTTGCTTAGTTCAAAGTTGTGATGGAACTCCTCAGAGGTACTTGCAGCCCAATTTCAAAGTTCTGATGACCACACAGTATAGAACAGTGGTTCTCAACCTTTCTAATGCCGCGACTCCCCGTGACACCCCGCCGACTACCACCGCGACCCCCTCCCTACCCTCTCCCCACGCAGGATGAGGTGATAAACAGCTGATAGCAACGGAAGCGAAAGACTTCGCCCAGACGCCGCCATTTGGGTTCTTTTATCCTCTGCGCATGCACAAAGCGTTCTGCGCATGCGCAGAGGGTAAAAGAACCCAAATGGCAGCGTCCGGGCGGGTGGGCGAAGTCTCCCGCTTTTGTAGCTACCGGCTGTCCGGCGACCCGCAGGCACGACCAAACCGGGAGCATTTCACCCCTGCAAGTGACGATGGCACCAAGATGGCGGGCTAACGCGCACGGTGACCCGTGTGAAATGGTCGTTCGACCCCCAAAGGTCGAACGTTCTGCACAACAGAACAACTAGACACAAGGAGTTTTTTCCCGAATGCCATCACTCTGCTTAACAACTAATTCCCACAACACTGTCAAACTATTTACTAAGACTGTATTACTATTATTCTTCTCATCCTTCCCATTACCTATCTCCTCCCACTTATGACTATAACCTTGTTGCTTTTATCTTTACGGTTTATTTTGTTTTTT
>QLTV01001322.1:2451875-2466699 GCA_003457575.1 Thermophis baileyi | reverse complement strand
AAGGAAGGAAGGAAGGAAGAAGGAAGGAAGGAAGGAAGGAAGGAAGGAAGGAAGGAAGGAAGGAAGGAAGGAAGGAAGGAAGGAAGGAAGAATTTAAACAGTCAGCACATCTGTTAACAATGACCAAAAATATTCTCATGCAGATCTTTAAAAGCGAATCCTTGGAAAGGATGCTGGGCTCTCCCAGCCTCTCCTGCCTTTTGCCAAGACTTGCTATTCTAAAGAACAAAGATGCGTACTGTTTTGTGGAACAGAGCTCCATTGGCTTCGGCTGAGCTGAATGGGTCCCTTCTGCGAAGGAGGAAGAGATGCGTAGAGTCACACTCAAAATTTACTGCAGCCCATTCATCAGGGCAAGAGAGCAGGATCTGGTCCCAAGAAGAAACCGAGCAGTGAATAAAAAGAACAGCTGCAACATCTCCAGACACTTAGCTCACACTTCAGATGAAATCGAGAGAATCCGAAAACTGGCAAAGTGCGCAAGAGGAGATACTGTAAAAGTTTCTCTTTACTTCTGAAACAGCAGCAGGTCTGAGGAACTGCTTACTTTTGAAAGAGCGCATTTATTTCCATGTTGGTGCACCTTTTAGCCAAGACGCCTCCCAGGGCTTTGGAAACACTGTAGGACCAGCCGTGGTAGCCCAAGATGGCAAAAAGTCAAGAGGAGACTGGCAGTGCCCTTCCAGCCTGGCATTGCCTTTGAAATAACGTAAGAAAAAATGCTCTCAGATTCCGAGATACTGAAAGAAACATAAAAGGCAGGCCAAAGAAAAAAACGAAAGGTATAAAACCTCTACATCAGGGCTGGATTTGGCCCGCAGGGTGCTTAGATCTGGCCCGTGGTGCCGCCCTGGAAACAGTGAAGGACTGGCCCGCAGCGCCTCTGCCAGCAAAAACAGAGCTCGGGAGGGCCGCACACAGCTCTCCCAGGTTCCGTTTTCGGCCTCAACGGCCTCCTGCAGCCCTCTGCCAGCGAAAATGATGCTGGCAGAGGGCTGCAGGAGGCCGTCGCCGCTGAAAACGGGGCCCTGGGCGGCCACGCGCGGGCCCCCAGAGCTCCGTTTTCTCTAGCAGAGGGCTAGTAAAACAAACTAAAAGCAAAACAAAAGAAGAATGTTTCCCCTTTTGCATTTGAGCATCCAAGAAGGGACAGGAAAGGAGAAAGGGAAGGATAAAGAAAAAGATAGGAAGATGGGAAGAGAGCAAGGAAGGAAAAAGAAGGAAAGAGGGGAAGGAAAAAGAAAGGAGAATGAAGAGAGAAGGAAAAAGAAGGGAAGGAAGGAAGGAAGGAAGGAAGGAAGGAAGGAAGGCGCCGGCCTCCTGCAGCCCTCTGCCAGCAAAAACGGTGCTCGGGTGGGCTGTGCACAGCCCTCCTGGGCTCTGTTTTCACTGTCCCCCAGCCCCACCCAGGCCACCACAGGTGCTCCCAACACGAGTGATGTTGAGCTGGCCACGCCCACCCAGGCCACGCCCACCCGGGCCCCCAAGGTCAAACATAACCCTGATGCGGCCCTCAATGAAATCGAGTTTGACATCCCTGCTCTATATGTAATCCTAAGCGCAGAGATCACCAAGATGTCCGAGCAGCTCCAGCAAGACCGCCTCCCTCTCCAAAGGGAGCAAGTGACCGTTAGGCAAGGATTGTTTCATCAGACCATCAAGATTGTCCAGATCAACTACAGAAGAAGATTAGATTTTAGCTTCATTGAGATTAACCAAGATATATATATTAACCAAACCTTGCAAATCTGATTGTGGCTTTTCCTCCTTTCTCTCTTAAACCTCAGTGAGTCTAGGACAGGGGTGTCAAACTCAAGGCCCGTGGGCCAGATGCGGCCTGCGATGTGGTCGGCTCCAGCCCGCGGGGCTGTCCTGGCCTACCCAGTGCGAACAGGAAAGATCAGGCCAGCGTGCTTAGATCTGGCCCGCTGGGCCACCCTGGAAACAGTGAGGGACTGGCCCGCAGTGCCTCTGCCAGCGAAAACGGGCTCCTGAGCTGTGTTTCCGGCTACGACGGCCTCCTGCAACCCTCTGCCAGCGAAAACAGAGCTCCGTTTTCACTGGCAGATGGTTGCAGGAGGCCATCGCAGCCCAGGCTGCCACAGGTGCCCTCAACATGAGTGACATCGAGCTGGCCAGGCCCACCCTGGCGACACCCATCCCGCCCACCCCCCGAGGTCAAACACAACTCTGATGCGGCCCTCAATGAAATTGAGTTTGACACCCCTGTTCTAGAGACTATTATTTCACTCATAAAACATGCAACGAAGAGGCAAAGCTAGCCATTCCTGAATAAAGGGCCCTTATACAGCAGACTTTCCTTCCCCCTCATTGTCTACAGCAATTTTCATTTCTGTATTTTATAAACATATGTACCGTGTTTTTCAGTGTATAAGACGCACTTCCCCCCCAGAGTGGAAATGTCTGCGCGTCTTATACAGTGAATGTTGCCGAAGCCCCGCCCATCTGCCGGCCCCCCACCCTTCAGCCTCTGCCTCCCAGCAGTTTGCCTCCTTGCAGCAAACAGCAAACAGCCTGGTCAGCTTCAGCACAGCCTGATTTAGCATGAGCAGCTGATTGGCGGTTGGATCTGCCAATCCGCCACCACCGCCTATCCCCGCTGCCTGGAACGGGCCGAAAATGGGACGCGCGGAGGCGGTGACGGGTGGCAGCAGCGATGGGCGGCGATGGTGGCGATGGGCGGAGGCAATCCCCGCAGCCTGGGACAGCTGATAGGCGGTATTCCGGGAGGCCGATCCAACCGCCAATCAGCTGCTTGTGCTAAATCAGGCTGTGCTGAAGTTGACCAGGCTGTTTGCTGTTTGCTGCAAGGAGGCAAATAGCTGGGAGGCAGAGGCAGATTTTTTTTTCTTGTTTTCCTCCCCAAAAGTTAAGTGTGTCTTATAGTCCGGAGCGTCTTATGGTCCGAAAAATACGGTATATAAAACTTGAAAGTTTGCATTTGAGGGGTAAACTAACCCAGGAAGAAGGGATTCCCTACTGTCCACGTAGCTACTGGGATGCTAATTCTGTAAGATGTTGAAGATCTCAGGATCCCCAAAAACCCCAAAGTGAGGCCAAGCTAAAAGAACAGACATTTCTTCTCCCTCTGAGATGGGAGTTGCCTTCACTTCACAAACAACTCAATTTGGCATAGTCCTCCCAAGGCCAGTCCTATCATTAAGCAAAGCGAAACTGCTACATCAGAGTTTTTCAGTATGAAAAGCTATAGGCGTCCCTTTCAATAAAAATATCTGTATGAGGATAATAAAGATAACTCAGTAAAAGAATCACATATTTCAGAAAAGCCAAAGTTATCGGTCATTTCGATCATTCTGAAGAGAAGGACAGCTGCTATAGAAAGGCCTATAAAAGATGGATGCAATTTTAAATCGGCTCTTAGAAATAATCATCTAGGGAGGCTAGTTAGAAAACGTAATCCCTTCAAGAGGGTTACTCACTTGGCAATTGCCCCATAAAATTATACAGTATGCCTAGGAACATCACATGAGTCATCAGCAGAGATCCATTTCCTGGATCTGGCAACATGGCCAATTCACACAAACTTTCCAAACATCAATTAACAATTAATCAGTGGAACAACTTGCCTCCAGAAGCTGTGACTTCTCCAATACTGGAAGTTTTTAAGACGAGAATGGACAACCATTTGTCTGAAATGGTATAGGGCTTCCTGTCTGAGCAGGGGTTTGGACTAAAAGACCTCCAAGGTCCCTTCCAACTCTGTTATTCTATTCTATTCCATCTCAAAAATCATGTCAATGGAAGAACTTTGCCCCAGAAAACCACCATCTAGAACAGAGGTGTCAAACTCGCGGCCCGCGGGCCGGATGCGTCACGCACTGGCCACGCCCACCCCCGGTTTAGCGAAGGGGGAAAGTCACGTGATGACGTGGCGCTTTGAGTTTGACACCCCTGATCTAGAACTAATTCTAAAAACACATGCTCCACTGAGTCCTTGCCACAACTCCTTCTGAAGGGAAACAAGTTATCAACCACAAACACCACAAACTGCTTTTTCAACCACTATGCTGCCAGTTTCCCTTACTGGGCTAATTTCAAATCAGTGAAATCATTTCTATCTTATTTCCTGACTTGAAGTCATGTCCTCATCAGGTTATGAAGGGGGGGGGGAGTATATAAATACATAATTAATGTACATTACTTATATACATATATATGATGTAACCTATGTACATAAGTACATAAATAAGGGGAAGGGGACGCGGTAGCTCAGTGGCTAAGACGCTGAGCTTGTCAATCAGAAAAGTCGGCAGTTTGTCGGTTCGAATCCCTAGTGCCGCGTAACGGAGTGAGCTCCCGTTACTTGCCCCAGCTTCTGCCAACCTAGCAGTTCGAAAGCATGTAAAAATGCAAGTAGAAAAATAGGAACCACCTTTGGTGGGAAGGTAACAGCGTTCCGTGTGCCTTTGGCGTTTAGTCATGCCGGCCACATGACCACGGAGACGTCTTCGGACAGCGCTGGCTCTTTGGCTTAGAAACGGAGATGAGCACCGCCCCCTAGAGTCAGGAATGACTAGTACGTATTTGCGAGGGGAACCTTTACCTTTACCTAATGGGATGGGGGGAGAAGTATACAAAAATAATGCTTTCTACCGCACTAGCGAGGCCACACTTGGAGGACTGTGTCCGGTTCTGGTCACCACAATGCAAAAACAATGCTGAGGCCCTAGAAAGAGTTTAGAAAAGAGCAACCAAATGAATGTTGGAAGTGTAAAAATAAAGAGGGGAACTTTTATCATCTATGGTGGATATGTGATAAAGCAAAAAAAAATTTGCAGTATGATTCATATTTGAATACAAAAAAAATCTTTAAAATGGAGATAAAAATGAAGCCAGAATTTTTCCTTTTGGGTTTAATGGAAAAAGAACTAGAGAAAAAAATTGGGAACTTTGTTATGTTGACAGCAGCAAGACTATTGTATGCACAAAAATGGAAGGACACTTTGATTCCTACTATGGATGAATGCAGGGGTGGGCTTCAAAAATTTTAGTGAGGTTCTCTGCCCGGTTGCTGGGTGGGCATGGCCATGGTGGGCGTGGCCTAGTCGGCCTCCCTGCATCACGGCGGGGGGGGGCACATTTTTGCCTTCCCCGGGCTCCGGAGGCTTTCTTCGAGCCTCCGGGAGGGTGAAAACGGCCTCCCCAGGCTCTGGAGGCCCTCTGGAGGCCAGAAACAGGCCCGTTTCTGGCCTTCCCGAACTTCCGGTAGGCCCTGGAATTAAGGAGAAACTTCCTAACAGTGAGGAGAATGAACCAGTAGAATGGCTTTCCTTCAGAGGTTGTGGGTGTTCCATCACTGGAGGCTTTTAAGAAGAGACTGGACAGCCACTTATCTGAAATAGTATAGGTTCTCCTGCTCGAGCAGGGGGCTGGACTAGAAGACCTCCAAGGTCCCTTACAGCTCATTCATTCTATTCTAGTAAGTTTTAAGAGCAGTTACAGTATATGCAAGTTTACCGTCATCCTAGAAACTTGTACAAGAGCAAAGAAAGATTGAAGATCCACCCTTGTAAAATCTTCATAAACAGCCACTTTTGTTTGCTTTGGATTGAACCCAATTTAAGGTCAAGCTTGCTATCTGAGAGCAGTTCTGTGCCATCTACAGCTGTGAGGCTGAACAGAAGCCAGTTTTCCCCAAAAGGATCTTCACTATCAAATTGAGTCAGGTTGAAAAAAATATATCCAGGAACACATGGCAGGGGAAGGTCATAATTGTTAATGAAAAAATTGGATGCCGTCCATGACATCTTCACTCAGCAAAGTGATTAAGGCGGCCAGGGCAGGACCATAGTTATCTCCATCTTGGTCCATTTGCCTATTAGATGAGTCAACCAGATGAGTTGGAAACCTCGTATTTCTCTGCAGTTGTAAGACGTTGGCAACCAAGCCAAGGCTGTACTGTATTTTGGCAGGCCAACAAATCCGATGGCTGCAGAAGACTTTGGGAGCATAACTCTAAGGCAGGGGTGTCAAACTCGATTTCATTGAGGGACGCATCAGGGCTGTGTTTGACCTCGGGGGGGGGGCTGGGGGCATGGCTAGCTCGACATCACTCGTGTCAGGGGTGTCTGTGATGGCCTGAGCTCTCTGCCAGCGAAAACGGGCTCCTGAGCTCCATTTTTGGCTGCGGCGGCCTCCTGCAACCCTCTGCCAGCGAAAACGGAGCTCCGGAGGGCCGCCATTTTCACTGGCAGAGGCACCACGGGCCGGCCCTTCACTGTTTCCAGGGCGGCCCCACAGGTCAGCTCTAAGCACCTTGTGAGCCAGATCCAGCCCGTGGGCCTTGAGTTTGACACCCCTGCTCTAAGGTGACTTCCTGTTGGCCAATCTTCAAGGAAGTCCTCTTCCACTTCTTCCATGGAGTATATTTTCCCCTTGCTGCAGCTAGACAATTAAAGGAAACAAATGAAGCTTGCTTCCTCTTATTTTAGACAAGGAAAGACAAACTCCTGTCTGCTTAAATCCACTCCTTGCAGAAGACATGGCCTAAACGTAACCAGAGGGCGAGATATGGTTTTTTCTCTCTCAGCCACCTGCCTCCATGTACAGGTAGTCCTCGACTTACAACCACAATTGAGCCCAAAAGCTCTCTCGCTAAGTGAGACATTTGTTAAGTGAATTTTGTCCCATTTTACCACCTTTCTTACCAGGGTTGTTAAGTGAATTCACTGCAGTTCTTAAATTAGCAACACGGTTGTTAAGCGAATCTGGCTTCCCCCCTGACTATGCTTGTCAGAAGGTCGCAAAAGGGGACCCCAGGACATTGCAAGCGTCATAAATGTGAACCAGTGGCCAAGCGTCTGAATTTTGATCACGTGACCACGGGGATACTGCAATGGCTGCAAGCGTGAAAAAATGGGTCATACATCCCATTTTTTTCAGCGCTGTTGTAACTTTGAACGGTCACCAAATGGACTGTTGTAAGTCGAGGACTACCTGTATGGACAAGCTCCATGTATGGCCAGTACCATCACAGAAGAGGAAAAAAACAGACAGCCACCCAAGTATGTCCAAAACTAGGATTGCTCAGGATGTTCAGCATGTGTTTGCACAGCACTAACGTCCTTAAATGAACTATGGTTTACACCAGGGGTGTCAAACTCAAGGCCCGCGGGCCAGATCTGGCCCATGGGGTGGTTAGATCTGGCCCGTGGGGCTGCCCTGGAAACAGCGAAAGACCAGCCCGCGGTGCTTCTGCCAGCGAAAACGGAGCTCGGGAGGGCCGTGCGCAGCCCTCCCGAGCTCCGTTTTCGCTGGTAGAGGGTTGCAGGAGGCCGTCGCAGCTGGCAGAGCGCTCGGGCCACCACAGGCGCCCCCGACACGAGTGACATCGAGTTGGCCATGCCCACCCCAGCCCTCCGAGATCAAACACAACCCTGATACGCAGGGGTGAAATGCTCCCGGTCCGCTCTTACCTGTCGGTCACCGTAGAGCCGGTCGCCAAGGTAGCGCGAGGTGCCGCCCACCCGCCCGGACGCTGCCATTTGAGTTCTTTTACCCTCTGAAAATGCACAGAAGGGTTTGCGCATGCGCAGAGGGTAAAAGAACCTAAATGGCGGCGTCCGGGCAGGTGGGCGGCGCCTTGCGCTACCTTGGCGACCGGCTCTACGGCGACCGACAGGTAAGAGCGGACCGGGAGCATTTCACCCCTGCTGATACGGCCCTCAATGAAATCGAGTTTGACACCCCTGGTTTACACAGTGGACAACTTGTTACACTAGCTGAGTTCACATTACACAGTAATTGAAATATGATTCATAGGTTTGTGGTTTAACAAACCATTCAAACCTTCTCATTCAGTGAAGCTTCTCCCAAGTCAGGAGGGAATGGATTTCTATACAGATAGTCCTCGACTTAACAACAGTTCGTTTAGTGACCGTTCGAAGTTACAGCGGGACTAAAAGAGTGACCTCATGGACCGCCAGGATTGCCGCTCGCTGATTAATGTGGTCATGTGACATCATGCTTTACAGCCGACTTGCTTAGTGATAGAAATTCTAGTCCCAATTATGGTCATAATTCAAGGAGTACTGGAATGCATGTTCGGCCTTAACTTTAAAATAAAAAAGAATAGGTACACGCACAGGGCACCAAAGTATTTCTCACACAAAAATTTGGAAAAACTCTGAGAGTAAGGTCAGCCCTCTCAATTAAACCAGAGAGGAAACATGACTAGATGAGTTACTTTACTGTAGGGCTGCATTAACAGAATGCTGCAAATCTGAAGGTACAAATTTCCCACCACTGCATTTAACCTGATTCTGATCACTTAGGGCAGGTCCATCCTAAAAGTTTCTTTGTCTGACCATTAAGCCAGTGGGGCCTCTTCCCTCTCGACTGATGGTTTCCGAGGCAGCATCTCTTCCCCTCGTTCCTCAAGGCCATCCCTGCACTCCATTACAGAAAACTTCATTAGCTGATGGAAGGCTGCCCACTCTTGGCACGCTTAAAGCAACCTAGTGAAATCATGGCAGATATATGTTTATGGAGATTCTCGGTCATCCAGGTCATGGTTGTCCCAAATGGCAGATATACAGGTAGTCCTCACTTAAAAATGCTAATCTGGACTGGAAAATCCATGGTTTAGGAATAGGAATAGGAATAGGAATAGGAATAGGAAGGGAAGGGAAGGGAGAAGAGAATATAGAATAGAATATAGAATAGAACAGAACAAAAACTTTTGTCACTTTAAATGTACACTAACCAATATACATTAAATGAAATTTTGTTGCATTCAGCTCTCAAAAGATAACCATTATTCATATACCCACATGCACACACATATATGACAGAGAGACATCACAGTCTAGTTCGAATGTATGCATGTACATGCAAAAAAAAAAAAACATGTACATGAAAAAAAAAAAAAAAAAGAATGCTGCAGAGTTTACAAGACAGATGGCATAAGGGAAAAAATGTTACAGAATCTGGTAGTCCTGCTAGAAATACTTCGAAACCTCCTCCCAGAGGGGAGCAACAGAAACAGACCATAAAGTGGGTGTGTGGGGTCTCTAACGATGCTATGAGCTCTAAGCACACAGCACTTGTAAGCAGTATCCTGAATAACGGGGAGCGAGCTTCCTATAATCTTCTCCACTGTCCTCACCACTCTCTGTATGGACTTTCTATCTGAGGCACTGCTGCCACCAAACCAAACAGGGATGCAGTTTGTTAAAACGCTCTCAATCGTGCCTCTGTAGAAAGTGGCCAGGACAGAAGAAGAAAGTGGTGCTCTCTTCATCCAACGCAGGAAATGCAAACGCTAGTTTTCACGCTTCACTAAGGATGCAGTTGTAAGTTGACAAACTACAGGATCACGCCACTTAGCAACAGCAGTTCCAGCTGCCGTCATTAAGTGAGGACCATGTGAGTTGTTAAGCAAGGACTTCATGTGAACAAGACTTGTGACTTCTTCTCAGCTTTCCCATTGGCTTTGCTTGTTGGGTGCCAGCAAGGATGGTCACAGATCGTGATCATAATTATGGGACCTTGCAATGGCCATAAGTACGTACCGAGCAGTCATAACTATTTGTTCAGCACTGTCATAAGTTTAAAAAGTCACTGAATGGGTGGTCATTAAATGAGGACCACCTGTACTGCATTTCCCAAGTTGTGATCCCTCAGGATAATCCCGAGAGTAAAGCTGGATTTGCTCTATGGGGTTTGCTTTACCATCTGCTTAGGGTCACATGACATTTTACACCAGGGGTTAAAATGGTGTGTTAAAAGGCTGGCTCAGGAATTCTGGGAACTGAAGTCCACAAGTCAAAAAGGGCCACCGTTCCCCACCCGTTTTACACACCCAGACCTGGATGAATTGAAAGTCTGTAATCTTTCAGAGGAATACCTCTTCAAGTTCCTTCTTCTCTTCGAAAAGGGAGATGTTCAGCAGAGGCAAAATCAGCATCAAATCTCTCATTAAAAATTTGCAGCAACACAAATCTATTGTACAAACAACAACCAAAATTAGATGGCCAACAGCTACAGAAGCCGGCTCTCCCTCTTCCATCCATGCGCAGAGTCCTCATTCAGAGTTCATAGATCGGATGCACCAACCGCTAGATTAAAAACCCCATATCTTGTTACAGCTATTTCTCAGAAATTAAAGACGTCTACCCTCATTGTTTTTGCAGTTTAAAATGATAGATTATGGGGGGGAAACTCCAGAATTTTTGAGAGATTAGCACTGATTTTTGTTTACTCAATAATTCCATAGTGAAAGCCAGTTTGATATATACTGGTTAAGGCACTAAGATAAAAACCAGGATACCCTGAGTTCTAGTCCTGCCTTAGGCCCAAAGCTGGCTTGGTGACATTGGGCCAGTCACCCTTTCTCAGCCCTAGGAAGAAGTCAATGGCAAAATCTTGCCGAGAAAACCACGAAGACTAGTCCATGCAGTCACCAGGAGCCAATCATGACTCAAATCAGACACTGCCAAAAAATCCATGGTGAAAAATCAACATCCAGCTAAAAATTAACATCCATAGCAGCAGCCAGCAACAGGGTAACCAGCCTCTTGCAAGAGAAAACTCCAGTTCATTCAGTCAGGATTCATATTACATCAAAAGTATCAACAATGTGCAAAGGATGAAAATCCCAAACCTTTGGTGTCTATCAAGCTCTATTTTTATATGGTTTAATTTAAACAAAACAAAAAAAGAAAACACGCTGAAAAGGAAAATATCAGCTTCATGAAAAAGAAGAAAATCTTAATACGAAGAAGTGTATCATAAACCTTAACTGGACCTATCAATTCATCCATTTTATATATGTAACAATTAACAAAGTAATAAGATCACGTATATCTGAAAACAAAACAGTATATTAAAACTGGTCAAAATGACTGGGAAATGTATTGAAATGTGAGGTTATCACTATGTGCCAGCATAAAAGGGGTAATGTAACAATACATGTTTTACAGTTTCAACAGTTCTGCCAAACGTCAAAGCATATTTGCAACAAAATCTCTGGCCATAGAAGCAACATTAGGAAGTAAGAAATAGAACCAAATAAAACTTAGAAAAATGAACATTTAGAAAAACGATTGGCTGAAACCCAGAGCTTCATTTATCTTCCGGCATGTCTGTGGGAACCAGCCACACCAATCATGGAAGCCATTTTGTGTGAGTTTCCATAATAAGCTCCCAAATATGCCCTTGAGCTGACAAAGATCGAAGACGACTTATTTCATAAACCTAGGGAAAACACGACAGTGATAGCATAATTGACAAAACTGCTATGATACAGGGGCAGAAAGCATAACTAGCATCGAGATGCAACTGATATAAAAGCAGATTAAGGCAATACAAGGGTGCAGACAAGGAAATTATTCGAATTTTGTCAACAGCCAAATTCATAGCCTTGGGTCAATTAAAATCTTTGTTTGACTTTTTGAACAAAAAAAAGAGTGGGAAACTCCCTTATAATTTATTTTTAACCTCCAGATATTGCCAGTTCACTCCCTCTACAAGAGCTATCCTAAAATGGACACTGGTTAAAAATATCTGCTAGTTGGACTGGGCTGAAGGTTGTTGGGCTTTCATAAAGCGGGAACGCTTTTGATGAACATCTTACCGAATTCCTGTGGAGAACACAAAACCCTTTTCAGATAAAGGCTGGCTAAATAGAGAAGGGTTACAAGGCCACAAATGCCACACCGAACTCCTTGGGACAAACTAAAACCAAATAAAAATAACGGACGGAGTTAAGGGATCGGCAAACTGTAGCTCAAGTGCTATACGCAGCTTTCTAGTTGTGACGACCGAAAATAGACCGCGAGTTCTGCCATTTTGAGACAGGGAACAAGCCAAGTCCTAAAATTGGCACGGTGCACTTCAAAAACAGCCTCCTCTGGATTTTTTTTAAAAAAAATCAAAACAATCAGATTTTTTAAAATTTAAATCGGATTTTTTTTATTTAAATCGGATTTTTTTTATTTAAATCAAATTTATTTTAATAAAATGCTTTTGGAGTAAAAATCTATCTAAAGGTAGTTTTCTATTTAAGATACATTAATAATTTAGTTTATTCCGCATGAAATGGAGCTTAGTTATGTAGCGTGAGGCTGTATATTCTGCGATATTGGGACTGTCGGTGAGTCAACAGCTGGTCAGAGGAGGAGCCGCTGCGGGACAGAGATGACAGTTGCTTTTTAAAAATTATAATTTGAATCGAGTTGATTTAAATCAAGCCTTTTTACTAGTGATTTAAATCGTGATTTAAATCATGATTTAAATCGACTTGATTTAAATCAAATCCACCCTGTCCCCCCCCCCAGTCCCCTTTGACAGGTCATAAGCAGTCATCTGGTCAGGCTGTGGCTCTCAAAAAGTGTGAATGGAGAATGCTGGACCACAAATCATGGTCCATCTCTGGTTTAGCTTCCGGTAGCAAAGGAGAAGGGAAGGCATATTTGGAGATACAGGGAGTCCTCAACTTGCAATGATTCATTTAGTGACCGTTTGAAATTACAACGGCACTGAAAAAAAGCGACTTCATGATCGTTTTTCACACTTAAGACTGTAGCAACGTCCCCAATGTCACGTGACTGAAATGTGGATGTTTGGCAACTGGCATGCATTTATGATGGTTGCCATGTCCCGGGATATGTGATCCTCTTTTGGGACTTCCTGATAAACAATGGGGAAGCCAGATTCACTTAGCAACCGGGTTACTAACTTAATAACTGCAGATTCACTTAATAGTGCCAAGGAAAGTCATAAAATGGAGCAAAATTCATTTAACAGCAGGGTGGATTTGATTTAAATCAAGTCGATTTAAATCACGATTTAAATCATGATTTAAATCACTAGTAGAAAGGCTCGATTTAAATCAACTCGATTCAAATCATAATTTTTAAAGAGCAACTGTCATCTCTGTCCCGCAGCGGCTCCTCCTCTGACCCGCTGTTGACTCACTGCAGTCCCAATATTGCAGAATATACAGCCTCATGCTACATAACTAAGCTCCATTTCATGTGGAATAAACTAAATTATTAATGTATCTTAAATAGAAAACTATCTTTAGATAGATTTTTACTCCAAAAGCATTTTATTAAAATAAATTTAATAAAAATAAAAAAATTCGATTTAAATCAAAAAAATCCGATTTAAATTTTAAAAAATCCGATTTTTTTGATTTTTTTAAATCCACCCTGCTTAACAACTATCTTGCTCCACAAGGGAAATATTGTGGGCTCAAATATTTGTGGCCGTACGTCGAGGAGTACCTATACTTTCTGCAGCAGTCTGATTCTCAAGCCACTTCTATCTGCTGAAGGAGGAGGAAGGGTCTAAGAGCGGAAACTCAGGTCAAGAGTAGCTACTCGGGAGCATAACATAAGAGAACAAGTCCTGCAGAGCTCCCCAGGGCAGCTTGTTTTCATTTGCAAGCAGCAGTCAAGAAGTAGGGTGCAAGGAGAGGGGCAGGGGTGAAATCCAGCAGGTTCTGACAGGTTCTGGAGAACCGGTAGTGGAAATTTTGAGTAGTTCGGAGAAACGTTAGCGGAAATTTTGAGTAGTTCAGAGAACTGGCAAATACCACCTCTGGCTGGCCCCAGAGTGGGGTGGGAATGGAGATTTTGCAGTATCCTTCCCCTGCCACACCCACCAAGCCACACCCAAGCCACACCATGCCCACCAAGCCACGCCCACAGAACCGGTAGTAAAAAAAATTGGATTTCACCACTGGAGAGGGGTTAATGGTGGACCAAGCAGGAAAAGAGACACCTTCAGTCACTCCCCTTGCAGAGTGAAATGGATTCAGCCCAGGGAAAATGTTGCACTGCACCCTTCATTTGTAACTGTTCCTCCTCCCTATTGTGACATTACATTAATTACATCATCTGGCCCTGGGCTGTTTCTGGATCTTTTTAGCAGGCAACAGAGTAATTCAGAAGCTGTGGCGAGAGAAAAAAGCCTTTTTTTATCTGAATTTCTTTCTTTCTTTCTTTTTAAAGGAGTGATGGTAAATCAGAGAGGGAGAAAACCCTTTGAAGAAACGGTTGAAATGGAAATTAGGAAAGTAGATGAAATATATATAATGCAGGAAGTCAAAATAGGTGAGGTGAAAAAAATTCCTAGAAAGAGGGAAATTAACCCTAGAAGTTGTTTTAATAAGCAGGTAGTAACATAAATGGGTTTGCAGAAAGTTAAGGAAGGAAAAACGGAGGTTTGGGGAAAGCTAACACAGGATTGGACTGTGTGAAGGTTTAGATCAATAGGAATTCTCAGACCAAGTTTGAGACACTGAAAAAAACATTTGCACATGGAGCTCTTTTACTGCTTGGTCCCCCACCAGGCAGGCCAGACCAGGAAATCTACTCCCCAGAAAGATTAGGATTACTTTTACTGAAATTGGCTATAATAACAAAATCTTCTCTCAACCAATCTCTCCAATTGGTTGAGAGAGTGGATAAATTTGAAAAATAAACGATTATTATTATTAGAAGGACACGACCTGCAGAAGGGATGGCATGCCTATTTATGGAATGATGGAAATAAATCCCAGAAAAAATTTAATAATCACTTAATTAGAAACTCCTTATTGAAAGTATGGTATGAAATTCAAAAGAAACATTATATGAAAATCCCTAATTGGTTTTCGGCTATGGAGGCTTTGACTTACCCAAATTTAATAGATGTAACCAAAATGATTAAATATAGGGATATATTAGACCCATTTGGGAAATTAAAAAGTAGGGAAGAATTGGCAGAACAGGACATAAAAATAGACTGGTGGCCCTACCTGCAACTACAATCAAGATATAAAAAGGAAAGAGAA
>QLTV01001322.1:2405383-2424162 GCA_003457575.1 Thermophis baileyi | reverse complement strand
TAGCTGCCCATTCCTGGATTTCTACATCCATGTTTGGCCACCAAACATAACTCCTAGTGAGGGCTTTCATCTGGACAATCCCCGGATGGCCCTCATGCAAAGTCCTAAGAATGCCAGCACGCAGGCTAGGCGGAATGACGACCCTATATACCTTTAAAGCCCTACATGGCTCAGGACCAGGTTATCTTCAAGACCGCCTTCTACCGCATAGCTCCCAGCGACCGGTGAGATCCCACAGGGTTGGGCTCCTCCAGGTCCCATCAGCTAAACAGTGCTGGCTGGCGGGCCCATGGGGGCCTTCTCTGTGGCTGCCCCGGCCCTCTGGAACCAGTTACCTCCTGAGATCTGGACTACCCCCACCCTGCTGGCCTTCCTGAAAGCCATGAAGACCTGGCTGTTCCGGCAGGCTTGGGGCCGTTGATCTCGCCTCTGTCAGCTACACAGTGCCCGCTGGCGGGCCCACAGGGGAGGGCCTTCTCTGTGGCTGCCCCGGCCCTCTGGAACCAGTTACCTCCTGAGATCTGGACTACCCCCACCCTGCTGGCCTTCCTGAAAGCCATGAAGACCTGGCTGTTCCGGCAGGCTTGGGGCCGTTGATCTCGCCTCTGTAATTGGCGAGATCCGGCCATGAAACGGTGTGTATGAGTTTTTAACTGTTTTTAAATATTTTTATTATGTTTTCTTTTAATAGTTTTTTATATTTTAATAATGTTTTTTTTTTATTGTTGTAAGCTGCCCAGAGTCCTCCGGGAGTTGGGCGACATAGAAATATAAATAAACTTTAAACTTTAAACTAAGAACAGGAACCAAAAGCTAAATTATTCAACCATGCAAAGAGAGGGTATCGAACGGGGAAACCTGCACTCCGTTTTATTTCTGCAGAGAAAGCAGAGTATGAATGTGACACTCACTATACACAGATAGTTAATAAAACTATCCTTGTTTTCCAAGACACCAGAAGGCCAGACAAGGAATAATGGATGGAAACTGACCAAGGAGAGATTCAACCTGGAAATAAGGAGAAACTTTCTGACAGTGAGAGCGATCAACCAGTGGAACAGCTTGCCTTCGGAGGTTGTGAGAGCTCTAACACTTGAGACTTTCAAGAGGAGATTGGACTGCCATTTGTCTAAAATGGTGTAGGGACTCCTGCTTGAGCGGGGGGTTGGACTAGATGACCTACAAGGTCCCTTCCAACTCTATTAATCTAATCTAATCTAAACAAAGGAGATCATTGTAGATTTTAGAAAGAGACAGCATAGTCATACTAGTATCAAGGATGCAGCTAGGGGTGCAGATAACTAACACTCTGAACTGGTCTCTCCACACATCATCCTTAGTGAAGCGTGCAAACTAGTGTCTGCATTTCCTGCGTCGGATGAGGAGAGCACATCTTTCTCCTCCTGTCCTGGCCACTTTCTACAGAGGCACGATTCAGAGCGTTTTAACAAACTGCATTCCTGTTTGGTTTGGTAGCAGCAGTGCCTCAGATAGAAAGTCCATACAGAGAGAGATGAGGACAGTGGAGAAGATTATAGGAAGCTCGCTTCCTGTTATTCAGGATACTGCTTATAAGGGCTATGTGCTTAGAGCTCGAAGCATTGTTACAGACCACACACACCCACTTTACGGTCTGTTTCTGTTGCTCCCATTTGGGAGGAGGTTTCGAAGTATTTCTAGCAGGACTACCAGATTCTGTAATGGCTTTGTTCCCTATGCCATCCGTCTGGTAAACTCTGCAGCATTCGTTTTTCTTGCCATGTACATGTATACATCCGAACTAGACTGTGTTGTTTCCCTGCGTCATATAATATATGTGGGTATATGCATAATTTTGTATTTATTTCTTTGTTTCTTTGTTTTGTCATGTCTATGTAGTGTATTTTGGAGGTGGTGACCCTTTGAGAGCTGTATGCAACGAAATTTCATTTTAATGTATGCCGATTAGTGTACATTTAAAGTGACAATAAAGTTATTCTAAGTCAGTGGTTCTCAACCTTTCTAATGCCGCGACCCCCCAGTGGGAGACTTCGCCCGGACGCCGCCATTTGGGTTCTTCTACCCTCTGCGCATGCGCAAAGCATTCTGCGCATGCGCAGAGGGTAGAAGAACCCAAATGGCGGCGTCCGGGCTACCAGCTGTCCGGCGACCCGCAGGCACGGCCGAACCGGGACCTTTTCACTCCTGCAGTGACGGTGGCACCAAAATGGCGGGCTAACGCGTGCGGCGACCCCTGTGAAATGGTCGTTCGACCCCCAAAGGGGTCGCGACCCACAGGTTGAGAACCGCTGTTCTAAGTTATTCTAAGTGTAAGATGCCCATTTGATGGGGAAAAGCAGCTCTGGAGGACTGGCAGCCTGGGCGGGCAGGCAGAGTCCTTCTGTTTGCCAAGGTTTACCTGGCAGCAGTGGTGAAATCCAAATTTTTTAACTACCGGTTCTGTGGGCGTGTCTTTGTGGGCGTGATGTGGCTTGGTGGGCGTGGTGTGGCTTGGTGGGCATGGCAGGGGAAGGATACTGCAAAATCTCCATTCCCTCCCCACTCCTGGGGGAAGGNAATGTTGTGGCTAGGTGGGCGTATTCCCTCCCCACTCCTGGGGGAAGGATACTGCAAAATCACCATTCCTACCCCACTCTGGGGCTAGCCAGAGGTGGTATTTGCCGGTTCTCCAAACTACTCAAAATTTCCGCTACTGGTTCTCCAGAACCTGTTAGAACCTGCTGGATTTCACCCCTGCCTAGCAGGAACTCTTGAAGGCACTGATCACGCAAACAAGGGAAATAGAAAGCACTCTTTAAAAAAAAAATCTTGAGATATAAGATGATATGAGACAATTGAAGGAGTAAAGATCAAAAGAGAAACCTACATAGGTTAAGTGATGATTTGGGGTTACTTTTTGAGGCTCTGTTCAGGGAAGTAGAAATATTAATTGGAAAATTAAAACAATGTGTTAAAAAGGACAGATTAAGATGGGATAATCTGCCATTGTCTTTGCTGCAGAAAATTTCTGTGATAGAGATGAACGTTTTGCCTAGAATTTTCTTGTTTCAGACACATTACTTGTTTTTACCACTCATGTACCAGTTGACAAAAAGATAATGGTTAAAACTTATAATAAAATGATATTTTTAAAACCTTCTAATCTGGTAGGTCAAAACTGCAGGTGCTTTTTTTTTCTAAAAGAAAAGAAAAAAATGGCCCAAGAGATTCCCCTTAAAAAAAATAAGAAAAATAAAATAAAATAAGAGTGCTTCTGAGCATGGAATCACAGCTGTTGAGCAGGAACTTCTGCCAGAGAGGCTTTGATTTGGATCAAAGGTGGGATTCAGACTCCCAAATGGCTCCTTCCAACCGGACAGAGGTGGTATTCTGCCAGTTCGGACCGGTTCGCCCGAACTGGTAGCGGCAACCTGCGGGTGGGCCTGCCCCGCCCACCCACCCTGGCTCTATGTCATTCTATTTAGGCTCATTTTGAAGCCGCGCGCATGTGTGCTAGGCCCGCGCATGAGCACAGCGCATGCGCGGAAGGCCATGCGCACGCTCATATTTGTGAACCGGTAGGGAAAGTAAGTGAATACCACCTCTGCAACTGGAGTATTCTAATCGGGCAGCTAGTCACAGCAGACAATTGCCTCTTTCCAGAAGAAAAATAAGTTCCAGGTTGCAAATTGTCCAGGCATGCTCAGAGCAAAGGGAGAAAGAAACTGTTGTGTCCTAGCACGGCAAGCCCTACGAAATGACGCACACACACTGTTTGCAAAATAATACCCTTTTACTACTAATAAAGGATTCTTAGTAGCTAGATTTTAAAGTCCTTAAATAACAAGAAAGTCCGTCGTGCCAAAAGTCCGGTATAAAGTCGGCCAGAATTCAAACCCCCAAAGTAAACAGGCAATTAGTTCCTCCATTATCAGTAACTCACAGAAGTTGGCAAAAAGCCCAGAATGAATTAGTTATCAGTAACTCACAGAAATTGGCAAAAAGCCCGGAATGAATTATCTCAGCAGCTGCAAATCCAGAACTCAAAGCCGTAGAAATCCCAAGAGCAGCCAGACGTGGAATGCAACAATGCAACAAGTTGTTTCCAGCAGCACGCTGAAGCCTTAAATAACCTTAGGGCGTGGCCAATCAGCCTGCAGATTTACACGCGAGGAGACCTCCCTGCGTGCCCTAGCATCAAGCAGAGGCTCCTCCTCTTCTCCTGAGTCACTCAGCTCCAACTGAGGAGGTGCAGAAGTCCCTGGTTGGCTGTCATCCTCTGGCACTGAGTCCCTCTTGGTATTTGACCCAGGTGCCAGGTGCACAGGACGATATTGTCACGCCTCAGTCGGCTCTTGGTCCTCTGGATCCATGGGCGGCTGCGCGGGACCCGGGCAAGCCACAACAGAAAGGTGCTTTCTGAGTGGTCTCCTCTATGTTTCTCTGCCCAAGGAGAAAAGGAAGCAAAATACCGAAAAGACGTGAAAAGATCTACCCTTCAGGATGACTTGCTAACAAGAGAAGGAAATACATTCCTCAAATAGTGCGTCAGTTTGACAGCTTGTGCAGTGCCAAATCCCACGTTTTTTTGAATTCTCTTTCCACAAAGGGTTGCACTGCATTTTTGTCTTTCCTTTCTTAATGCATTTTGTGCAAAGGAGGAGGAGGAGGAGGAGAGGCAGGAGAAAGAGTGTCGTTGGAAGGAAAATCCACCTGGTTCAGTTCCAATCCGGGAGAAAGACGCTGGAAATAAAATGGAGGCTGGAGGCTGATTGGAAAGAAGGCCCATTTATTGATGAAACAGAACCACCAGGGTTTGTGGTTCTGGGGCAGCTGACCAAATGGTTGAATGTGTGGATGGATCTTTATAGGTTTCTGTGACTTTGAAGTTTGAACTGTTCTGGGGGGTTGTGCGATGAAGGGGGCTTGTGTTCTGAAAGGGTGTTGGGCAATTCCTATTGTGACTAATGGCTTTCTATTGTGGCTAATGGCTTTCGTCCTGTGTTGGATCTTGGGTGAGGGGGCTGCTGTACTAATCCTACCATTCTGCTTTTGTTAGCTGTCAAACTTTGCTGCGAGGTGTTTTGAAATATCCTGTCTTGAATGGGCTTCTGCTGGCAGTATTTGCTTTGCTTATGAATGGAGCCATCTAGATAGTTGGCTTCCTCTTTCAATAAGCTCTTTATCTCTTTAAGGGCTGGCATCTGCTCTGGGCTATTAAGAAAGACTGGGGGCTGCTTTCTGCCTCTAAAAACATGTTTCTCCATTTCTCCTTTAGGGAAATACAATATTCTGCCTTTTTTAATATTTCCCAAAGTATTTCATTCTTCAGGAGATGGGGGGGGGGGCTTCCCACCTGCTAGAAATGAAATGGTCAGCTGTGTCCAGAAGAGCAAGAGGGAGTCCTCCCGGCCACAGTTGTCTTTATTAGTGGTGCGTTGTCATAGCAATAGCTGAGCCAGGCTAAACACAGTTAGTGCAGAACTGTGATGTAGCAGGCAAATGCACAATAAACAGCCTGGTCTGAAATGGTTTTGACGTCTTTATCCAAATGAATGAAGTTGCCAACAGATGAAAGGGCAGCATTGTTGTGTTCTTTCAAAATAAAATAATGCTGGCAAATAATAAGCTGAGCTGGCCCAACACAGAGGGATCCGAGCTAGCGCTTTCCTTTCTGGGACGTCAGATTAGTTTTCTTGTCTTACTTTACTTGCACGGAAGCTAATGAATATTACGATGCTCGCTGGGATGCTGAAATTTATTGAATTGCCCTCACAGCATTTTACCGACTGATAAAGTTGTACAGAGCAGAACTGTGCTCAGAGGAGGGGTTATAAAAACTCCCAGGTAGATGAAAATGGCTCCAGGTTGCAGTAAAATAAATTCACTGCAGCACAGTTGGGAATGGGGAGATTTCGGCTGTTAAGAAAAGGGTAAAGATGCAGAAAATAGCAGAATGAGCCTGCGCACTGTGGGAAGAAATCTCCATCTGGTTCAGTTCCAAGCCGGGAGAAAGACACTGGAAACATGGAGGCTGATTGGAAAGAAGGTTTAATGATGAACAGAACCACATGGATTTGTGGTTCTGGGCAGCTGACCACATGGAGTTGAAGTGGGGGGGGGTTATACCTTCTCTTGGGCTTTGCACTTGAGCTTCCTGTTCCTGTGCAAGAACGTGTTGTCAGACTCCATGTAGGGGTTATGTAGGGGTCATAGCTGGCTCTATAGGCAAAATACAAACCCTAGGTCCGTGATGGTGAACCTATGGCACCCGTGCCAGAGGTGGCACGCAGAGCCCTCTCTGTGGGCATGCGCGCCATCGCCAGCTGATTTTCTGGTTTTTGGTGCGTGCATGCGCGCCGGCCAGCTGATCTTCACGTGTGCCGGAGCCCTGGAAACCCGAAGGCCAGCTGGCTGGTGCGCATGTGTGCACCGGCCACCTGGTCTTCGGGTTTCCGGTGCTCCAGCATGCATGAAGACCATCTGGCCTGCGTGCGTGTGCGCACTGGAAACCAGAAGACCAGATGGCCGGCGTGTGCATGTGCACCGGCCAGCTGGTCTTCGAGTTTCCAGGGCTCCAGCGCGCGCATGCATGTTCCGGTTTGGGCACAGTGCCGAAAAGGTTCGCCATCACTGCCCTAGGTGTTTGTCTGAGCTAAGTTTGGTTGAAGTTTCTGAGGGTGATGCAATGTCTGAAAGGGTGTTGGGTAATTCGTATTGTGGCTTAATGGCTTAGTCCTGGTTTGGCTCTTGGGTGAGGGTATTTGCTTATGAATAGAGCTATCTAGTTTTCAATACTCTCTTTATCTCTTAAGTCAGTGGTTCTCAACCTCTGCACAGGATGAGATGACAAAGGGGCATGGCACCACGGGCGAAATGCTCCCGGTTCGGGCTTGCCTGCGGGCCGCCGGACAGCTGATAGCGTCGGAAGCGGGAGACTTCGCCTGGACGTCGCCATTTGGGTTCTTTTACCCTCTGTGCATGCGCAAAGCATTCTGTGCATGCGCAGAGGGTAGAAGAACCCAAATGGCGGCGTCCGGGCTACCAGCTGACGGCGACCCGCAGGCACGGCCGAACCGGGACCTTTTTACCCCTGCAGTGACGGTGGCACCAACATGGCGGGCTAACGCGCGCGGCGACCCCTGTGAAATGGTCGTTCGACCCCCAAAGGGGTCGCGACCCACAGGTTGAGAACCGCTGTCTTAAGTGCTGACATCTGCTGAGGGCTATTAAGAAAGGTGGGGGATGCTTTCTGTCTCCAGGAGCATGTTTCCCCATTCCTCCTTTGGGGAAATATAACATTCTGCCTTTTTTTAAATATTCCTCAAAATATTTCATTCTTCTAGGAGAGGGGTGGGTGCTAACTTTCCACAGCACACAATGTCCCAAATGGTGGACTGCCTTCAGACAATACACGAAGCTTCTCCGTCCTGGCTTTTCCCCTCCTCATGGGACTTGATTTACTTCACTTGAATGAAACAGCCACTCTGGAATCTAAACAGGAATTCACCAGGGATTTCCAAGCAACTGTCCAATTTCCAAATATGGGAGCAAATAAGCAACCGAAGCGCTGGAGTCAGCATCCTATGAGAGAAGGCAAGAGGTTCTGCCAAGATTTCCAACTTCATGTTTCCTCAGAAAGAGGCTCTACAGCTTTGGCCTAGTTGAAGAGATTGGGGGGAGGGGGAAACAATGGCAGGCAACATACCCGATGAGCTTAATGAACTTTCTCTTTTAGTGAATTGTACTCAATGCGCAATGTCTCAACTTAAAGTCTCTGGCTTCCAAAGGCACCGATTAGAGATGATACACCTCAGGGGTGGGTTCCAACTTACCCGGCTGCCAGTTCGCTCCCTCCCGCCCACGTGGGCGCGCCTCGTGGGCGCGCCTCATGCGCAGTAACAAAAAATCCGAAAATTTTTTTTTAAAAAAAAAGCCGAAAAAAAAGATGGCGACCGCATGCACAGTGCCGGAAGTCGGCTTCTGCGCATGCTCAGAAGGAAAAAAATAAATTCAAAAAATTCAAAAAAAAAAATTCAAAAAATAAAAATAAAAAAAAAGATGGTGGCCCCCACGGACTGGCACCGACCAATCCGGTTCGGTGATGTCATCATGATGTCACCAGCGGGCCACTACCGGTTCAGGAAAACCGGTCCGAACTGGGAGGAACCCACCCCTGATACACATCAACCGGCAACCCATTGGATCTGTGGGTACTGCCCTCTTCCTGTTCAACCGGAAGCAGCTCCAACTGGAATCGGTCAGCACCAAGATACTCCAAGAAGCCACAGAAAGAAAGGGGCCATCAAAGCAAACATTCCTATTTACTTAGAAATGCAAGGAAACTCTGATATTCTGATTAACCAAGCACGCATGATAATAGAGTTTGGGGGATCCAATAATTCACATCCCTCCACCACTGTTATTGTTGCCCAGACTTTTCAATCTGAGGGATAATTAAGATCAACCATGTAATTTATTGTCTAAACCAGCCAGGACACAACTGGTTTGCATGTCACGTGGCCAGCAGTGTCAAATATTTCTCCCGCCATCACCCAAGACTGGAAGGAGTTAGCTCAGGGGTGAAATGCTACCTGTTCAGCCCGGTCCGGGCGTACTGGTAGCGGCGGCCGCCGGTGGTTTGGAGAAACGGTAGCGGCGGCAGCACGAGGCTCCGCCCACCCGCCCGGACGTCGCCATTTTCTTGTTTTTAACCCTCTGCGCAAAGCGTTCTGCGCAAAATGTTCTGCGCAAAGCGTTCTGCGCATGCGCAGAGGGTGAAAAAGCGCGTGCGATGGGGGCGTGCACACGCACTTCCGAACCAGTAGGGAAGGTAAGTAGATTTCACCGCTGAGTTAGCTGGCCCTCAAAGCACGGTCATTGGCCATCTCGCAGATTTAAAACACGTTAAAGTGAGATCCCTGTTCTTTGCACATGCATTCCATGTGTGATTAGAGAAGATCTTGGCAGAAGATGGAAGTCAAGAAGCCCCTGAGCCACACCATGGCAAGCAGTTGGGCGCTGCATGGGTCTGTGGCTGTTTGCTGCCCCCCCCAAGGCAGGGTGCAGGGCAGCCGAAAGGGCAGAGATGGGGGAGGAGGGAATAGGTGGTTGGGGTGTGAGTGTAAGTGGCGCTGGGGGACCAGGCCAAGAATGGCTTGAATTGGGGGTGATCCTTGGCTAACGACCGGTGGGATTTGGTTAATGACAGCATGGTAAATCCTGGGATTGCTTTCACTAAGCGATGTGGTCATGTGACATTAAACTTTACAAGTGCATCACTTAGTGAAGGGAAATTCCATCTCAATTGCCTATCCATGCCACACTCTGCAGCCGTGGAAGTCAGCGCACCTAAATTCTCACAGGTCACAATGCTCCTAGGAGAAAGAGCAACAGCAGATACAGGTAGTTCTCAACTTACAACCGTTTGTTTAGTGACCATTTGAAGTTACAGTGGAACCGAAAAAAAGTGACTTATGGCCATTTTTTTACACTTATGATATCCTCACAGTCGCAGAATCAAAATTCAAACGCTTGGCAACTGACTCATATTTGTGACGGTTGCAATACTTTGGGGAGGGGTCACGTCATCCCCTTTTGCGACCTTCTGACGAGCAAAGCCAGGGGGGAAGCCAGATTCACTTAACACAACCGTGTGACTAACTTAACAATTGCAGCGATTCGCTTAACAACTGTGGCAAGACAGGCTGCAAAATGGGGCAAAACTCAACAGCTGTCTTGCTTAGCAACAGACATTTTGGGCTGAATTGTGGCCGTAAGTCGAGGACTACCGGTATGGGTTTGGCCAAGGGGGAAGTCCAGAGGACATGGACGCCGAGAAGCCTTGAGCTAAAATACACTGAGAGCTTCTGCACCGAAGACAAATTCCTTGTGTGTCTAATCACACTTGGCCAATAAAGAATTCTAATTCTAATTCTAAATGGCTGACATGGTCTAAATGGCTGACATGGCTGTTGTGGTTGGCCTGCTGGTTTTAATTCCGAGAAAAGGAGGCTGCTGATCAGAGAAAGGATGGGGCAGTTGGTGCTGCTGAAAGCAGCAACCTAGAGGTTTATGCATGCTAGATTAACAGATTAACAGAGTTAGAAGGGACCTTGTAGGTCATCTAGTCCAACCCCCTGCTCAAGCAGGAGACCCTACACCTTTTCTGACAGATGGCAGACCAGTCTCTTCTTGCAAGCCTCCAGTGATGAAGCTCCCACAACTTCCGAAGGCAAGCTGTTCCATTGGTTGATTGCTCTCACTGTCAGGAAATTTCTCCTTTTTTCTAGGTTGAATCTCTCCTTGTTCAGTTTCCATCCATTATTCCTTGTCTGGCCTTGGAAAATAGCTTGATCCCCTCCTCTCTGTGGCAGCCCCTCAAATATTGGAACAATGCTATCATGTCTCCCCTGGTCCTTTTCTTCACTAGACTAGCCATGCCGAATACTTGCAACTGTTCATTGTATGTTTTAGCCTCCAGTCCCCTAATCATCTTGGTTGCTCTTCTCTGCGCTCTTTCTAGAGTCTCAAAATCTTTTTTATAGCATGGTGTTCAAAACTGGATGCAGTACTCTAGGTGTGGTCTTACTAAGGCTTTATAGAGTGGTATTACTACCTCACTTGATCTTGATTGTATCCCTCTGTTAATGCACCATTAATGTATCATAATGTATCATTAATGCATCATAATGATACTCATCATTAAACTCTTCTGGTAACTTTCTAAGAGATATTGTCAGCCGGATCTCCACCATGGGTTTCTGCAGCATGCTTGCTATTGGCTGCCATAGAAATGGGGTGGGGGGCATGGGCATTTGGGGTGGGGAAGTGAGTTGGTGTGTAGCAGTCCCATGGGAACTGGAAGGAAGATTCGCACTCATTAATCATGGCGCTGCTGAATGGAGTTGTTTATACTTCATCAAGGCCAACTGTCCTGAGACTCCAGATGCAAGAAATATCTGAAGAGGAGCTTTCCCACAACATCATACTGGATGTTGATTGGACTCTCGGTGCTGCACCCTGGGGGTAGGGATTTCAATGTGACTTTCAATGTGTAACCTTGAATCAGATCTTGCCTTGCTTTCGCTGCTATCATTTCAAACTTAGTAAAAGTACCTCTTCTCTAATTCAATGGAGTTGGGGGTTTCTTTCTTGAGTTTTCAATGGAGGCAGATACACACTTAAGAGTTCAGTAGAGCTGAAACGTAGAATGAGGAGAAGAATGCTTAAAATGTCAAACTGCTGCTGAGTGAATTATCTCTAAAGCAGGCAGGAGAAAAGTGGGGAAAAGAAACAGTTCACCGAAGAATGGAGAGCAACCACCAATGAGGGAAGATGGGAGACTGAAACTGCCCTTGAAGAGAAAGCCTGGAACATTATCAGCCCTGCCTCGGTCAGTCACTGCCCTCCAAATGGGGATGCTGTCTTGACAAGGAGGACATCTGAATGGATATGGAGATTCTCAGTCATCCAGGTCATGGTTGTCCCAAAGGTGCTTTTTCAAGAGGCAACTGGACTTTCTGTTTTTTCTTTGAAGATGTTTTGCTTCTCATCCAAGAAGCTTCTTCAGCTCAGAGCTGAAGAAGCTTCTTGGATGAGAAGCGAAATGTCTTCCAAGAAAAACCAGAAAGTCCAGTTGCCTCTTGAAAAAGCACCTTTGGGACATTTGAATGGGTATTTAAGTCACGGGCTGCAGAACAGCAAAGCTAACATGTTTACAGAGGCTGCTGTTTTGAATTTTATCCAACAATTTCCCAACAAATGGACATGGAAATGGATGCTGTTTGCAAAGAGACTGACATTAGAGATCAGAAGATACTCATCTTCCACCAATGATCTGAACCTCCAGTTGATAAGTTCCACTCTTTAAATTTGGGGAAAGCCCTGTTTTTGTGCCTATCACCCAAGTGCATTTTGGGAATTGTGGCATCCATAACTGGTGAGTCTTTTCCATCCCAGGGACTTTGAGATATTTTCCTCTGTATCTCATCCCCCCGCTTCCGTATTTGGTATTCCATTCTACCAGCAACAGGCATGTTTAAAGGGGCTCTTATAAATTTTGACTGTGTATATTATTTTTTAATGAGAACCAGTTTAACGATGAATAAATTAATTATATAATTTCACATGAATGGCATATTATTTGCTGTATTAAATGTCAGGAACAAAGAATCGGAACCACTCATTAAGTTCCAGTTGAGATGATTTATTGCTCAAGCCTCTACACAAGAATCTTGTTGTGGCCCGTCAGCCACTGGCCCCTCCAGCAGCCGAATCAGAGGAGGAGGAGGAGGTGTGGGTGTCAGGGCAACCTGGGAGCTCCGAGGGGGAAGAGGGAATGGAGCTGGCAGAGAGAGAGAGAGACAGAGGCAGAGCCTGGGCCATCCATCAGCCCTCAGATGGAGAGTCAACAGCCCCCAGGTCTGGAAGTGGCTGATGGGGAAGAGGAGGAACAGCTGGGTCCAGTGCCTGATGCGCAGCTGCGCAGAAGGCAGAGGAGAGGAGACCAGTGGAAAGCCATGGGCCGATTCTGGGGAAGGAAGAGCCAGCGCTGCTAGTGAGGCCCCACCCTAGCTCTGGGGATAAAAGGCAGGGGGCAGAAATGAATAGGTGTGGAAGACAACTATTCATCTTCTGTCCAGATGGACTTGTTAGCCTGCGAGATAAACTTTTTGCCGGGGCTGCTGTCATTCCTAATAAAGGAATATTTTGAGTTCACATCAGAGGGTTTGCCGTGTTTGGGGAGCTGGGTCAGAACAAATCTAGTCAACTAACGGTCAGCACTAAATTGGCGCTAGATAAGAGTTAACAGAATTCAACAGGGGATGGACTTGGATCACTTGTGAGAGCATAACGACTCCAGGCTAGTTCCTCTCTTGACTCCGCCCCAGGCTCCGTCTCTTTTTCTCCTACAATAAAATGCATTTTTCTTTTAATGGGTTTTTAAAGTACTCCTTTTAAGATTTCATTATTTATATATCAAAAAATATAAGATAACGCTTAGCCTAATAACAAAATGCAATGATTAAGTACTCAAAAAGACCTGGGTGGAAAATGGCACTTCATTTGCAAGTATAGGAACCAGCAGAAACCAAACACTGCAGAAAGTGGGCTCATATGAGTGGTTTTGCATCTTTCTGTTGGCACAAAGGTGTCAGGGTTCCAAGTAACACCCCCAACGCTGTCAAATCTCTTCCCAGGGATGTTACGGCTGTTCTGGAATCTGACTGAAATGGATCTCTGCTCTGGAGTGCAACCTGGCTCACACCCTTGTTGAAAACGGAGTCAGCTTCCTTTGAAGAAGCCTCTTTGGAAATACCCTACATGCAGAAGAGATTTTGCATCTTCAACACTACATACAGGGAACAAGTGGTCCTTCTCTAAATGTTGGAAGAACTGTGGGATATGCTAGTTTCTCCAGGCACTGGGTAGCTAGATTGACAGACATCTAAGATTTCCTAGGACAACAGAACAGCCTCTGCATCTGCCTTTGAATCTTCTCTTCATCTTTAAAGTTAGAAACATGAACTTGCCATCTAAGAATATAGTTCGTTCCTTGCTGTGATATGCCCAGTGTTCTGATTTTGGCAATAGATTTACTTAAAAAACAAAACAAGGTTAAACGTGGTTTCCTTCTCATAGACATGCGCAAGACTTCAGGTTATTAGAGGAGAAAGTCTTCTCCTGGGATAACCTGGAAAGCCAAAATTACTTTACAGTGGGAAATCCAAGCATTTATACAGAGCATAACCCAATGATGCTCCAGTCCCCAACCAGAAATGGACCAGAAATTACAGGGAGACGTTTAAGAAAAGAGTTAGCTGAATGCAGTGGTGGGTTGCTGCCGGTTCGGACCAGTTCTTTAGAACCGGTAGCGGAAATTTACCGCCGCTCACCGAACCGGCAGCGATCACCGGCGGTCCACGCTCCCGAACCGGTTCTCCGGTCGCCGCAGCTTGGGAAAAAAAAAACCCTCTGCGCATGCACAAAGGTTTCTGCGCATGCGCAGAGGATCATTTCTGGGTCTTTTGCGCGACGTGACGGGGGCGCACGCACGAGTGAAGCAAGTGCACGCATGCAAAACGCGCACTTCCATCGCGATCAGAACCGGCAGGGAAGGTAAGTGGAACCCACCCCTGGCTGAATGTAACCCAGTTTGCCAAGCTTGTCCCCTGATTTTGTGGATTCAGTGCCCTGTTCCCTACTTTGTGGACTCATTGTTTGTTCCTTGGTTCGTGGATATTTCCCTGTTCCCTTGTTTTGCTGGACTGGGCGCAGCCAGAGGCTGCCGTGTGTGTGTTTGTGTGTGCACGCACTTTGCTCTGGGACTTGCCAAGAACCTGGGGGAAATTTGGAGCATTAAAAGGGAGTTTGAACTCTCAGCTGGCTGTGTGACCTTCGTGTCATCACACATGTAGGGCTTTAAAGGTGACAACCAGCATCTTGACTTGGCCCCAGAATGCAGCTGCCAGAGGAGAGGTGACACATGTGCACAAAACCACGCGGGCCACTGTATTTTAAACCAAATGAAGCTTCCAGATTTTACATGAATTTTCCTAAAATCCATGGTTGCAAATAAATGAATTGCTATTCCTCCTCAATAATTTTCTCACTGCTTTCTGAAATTAAAGGGTTACAAACAATGAGCAAGGAACAGAGGCCATCAAACAAGATGGAGCTGATTTTATAAGCCATCAAGACAGAATGGCCATGGTTGAAACTGAAATTTGTTTGAATGACCAAAAAGATTAAAGTTTATTGGATCCAAACCTGGCTTTGAGAATGGTGAACGTATTGGGTGGAAGGTTATCATGATATTGCAAAAAACGTATCTGAGCAATGAATTGTGAGTGATGTTTTTACTGGCATGCTTCTAAAAAATTATTCATTTCCCCCAGACCAATATGAAGGCTTTGCTTTCTTTGGAGAAGCAAGATTAAAGGCATATTGGCATTGCATTTTTAAGCCATTCCGTCTGGTTCTCATGGCAATTTAAGTCTAAATCATAAATGTGCAGAAGAACCTGTCTGGGCTGAGATGGGCTGGGCTCCCCCTGTGAAGTTGCTGGCTGGCGCTTGGATCTTTCGGTTCCCAGATAGGAATGGATTGTCATGGTATTTACAGGGAGTGCTTGACTTACAACCGTTCATTTAGTTACCACTCAAAGTTACAATGGCACTGAAAAAAGTGACACATTATGACTATTTTTCTCACTTACGACCATTGCTGCATCCCCATGGACACGTGATCAAAATTCGGATGCTTGATAACTGGCTTCATATTTATGACGGTCGCAGCATCCCAGAGTCACGTGATCCCCTTTTGCGACCTTCTGACAAGCAAAGTCAATAGTGAAGCCAGATTTGTTTAATAACCATGTTACTGACTTAACAACCGCAGTGATTCACTTAACAACTGTAGCAAGTAAGGTCGTAAAATGGGGCAGAACTCACTTAATTAATGTCTTGCTTAGCAATGAAACTTTTGGGCTCAATTGTGGTCGTAAGTCGAGGACTACCTATACTGCACAGACACATAGATGGATACACACACACACACACACACACACACACACACACACACACACACGCCCCTTATAGTATGTATGCATACAAAGTTTATATAAAAAGTTAGAGCATCAACATGCAGGCACCCCAACCAGCTTTAAAATAAAATTTCTTTTCTTGCATTTCCAAAATGTTCTTTCAAGAAGCTTTTGACGCTTCCTTACAGAGATGCTTCAGCAAATACTTGTTTTCCATGCAAAATGTCCTTTGCATAAAACTCAGCAGAAACGTTGCAATGATTGTTGGGCTTCGCCTACTATTTTATCTCCTTGTTTTCTTCGGGGGTCTTTTAAATCCAGGTGATGATACAACATTCCACTGATTTGTTTCTGTCCTCAAAAAAAGAGTTGTTAGTCATTTCTGGCAATGGGGCAACCAGACGGCGCAGATAAGCTCTCTGAATCTTCTAATTATAGTAAATATTGGGGTTCCTTTAAAAATTGGTAGAAAAAATAAATAAGATGGAGGTGTTTCTCTCAAGCTGGAAACTTTAAGAGGTGTGGACTTCAACTCCCAGAATTCCCTGGCCGGCCAGCCAGACCAGAATGGTGGACTTATGACCAGATAATATTTTTTTAACCAAGGTGAACCTAATCTCAAATCAAAAGAAGAATCAGAAGTATATGTTTGTCAGACATACAACTTAAGGAAATATTCAGTTCAGACAAGAAAAATTATGGGTTTGAATTTGCAAAACATGAATTTGAAATTGTATTGTGTGCTAATGATGAACATATTTTTGCTAAGGTTTATAAAACGTTGTTGAAACGGGATCCGAAAAACGAAAACGTGAAACACTGCATGATTCAATTTTGGCCTCTCGGGCGATGGGTCAGCTCCCTTTTTGGACTAAGTAAAATCTTTATCTTGTTTAGGGTTCTTTATCCTCTTGTGCTTTTCCCCTAAAACCCAAACTGTGCAAAATTGACTTGTCTCACAGTTTGTATTATTTTAGCTAATAAGGCCCTAATCTCTGTAAAGAGTTTAGTAAACTGTTGGAAGAAATTTCCCTGGTTCGTTCCCAGCTGGGAAGCAGTCACCGATGCTGAGAAGAAATAGACATGGAAGCAGCTGCCAGAAAAGGGATCCTTTAATTCAGGAAGGCAAGAAAAGTAGTGACACAGCTCGAGCGTTCCTGGCTTGCAAGCAAGGTGGCCTGATAAGTGTATGGATTTTTATACCCATCTTCCCTTTGAAGTTGGTATGATTTGATGAGATTTTATATGTGCCTTTAGTTTAGGTGATTGCTCTGAATTCTGCCTTCCTGCCTTAATGGTTTAATCCTGTTCCTGGGCTTTGTCTTTCCTTTCCTGGGGGTTAATTCTGCCAGGAAAGAGGAAAAGGGGAGTTCCAGGTGAGTTATTTTTAGCCTGATTCCCCTTATCTTAATGGCTCTACTTAAGTATTTCTATTGTCAGCTCTGTTAGCAGGGCTGCTCTGTGTTTTCCTTTCAGCTGGTGCTGCTTGGTTTTCTTAAAGGGGGAAGGGCTGGCTTGAGTCTCTTGGCACTGTTTTCTGAGGTTTCTGGTGCTATGAGGTCCCTGGCACTGTCCCCCTGGGGTACACTTCCCACAAAACTATACTCTTTACAGCAGCGGCCCCCAACCTTTGGGGCACCGGGGACCAGTCCCGTGGAGAGAGGTTTTTCCAAGGATCGGAGAGGCTGTGGCTTCATGTGCTGCCTGTTTGCGTGGCCCGGTTTCTGGCATGCCGTGGACCGATGCCAGTCCACAGACTGGGGGCTGGGGACCCCTGCTTTACAGGATTTACATTTCTCCAGACATGTTGCTAAAAAAAGCACTCAGAATTCTGGTTATTCATTTATTGATTTATATCCCACCTTTATTATTTTCACAAATAACTCAAGGTGGCAAACATCTCCAACACACCTTTCTCCTCCTGTTTTCCCCACATCAACAACTGTGTTGCAAATGACCAGCTGTCTGCAAGGAGTATAAATCCTTCCATTCCCCACTATCCTGTCAGAGCTGAAGAAGCTTCTTGGATGAGAAGCGAAACGTCTTCAAAAGAAAAAAACAAGAAAGTCCAGTTGCCTCCTAAAAAAGCACCTTTGGGACAACCATGACCTGGATGACTGAGAATCTCTACAGACTTAAATGAAAAGTGTCTGGCAAATATTCAAAATTTTTGAAACTGAATGCTATTCCATTATGATGGGAAGAACCAACGTCCTACTTGAATGTTCTAATCGCTTTGGAAAGGATGGCTGAAAATAATCTTGTTTGCTGTTTTCCTGTTGCCAGTGGGGGGCACTCTAGAGCATCTCTTGTGAGCTGGCAGGACACACATCAGAGCAGAGAACAGAACACCTTTCCTGGAGTTGATGATGGAGATTCTCAGTCATCCAGGCCATGGTTGTCCCAAACCATGTGCTTTTTCAAGAGGACATTCTGGTTTTTCTTCAAAGACGTTTAGCTTCTCATCCAAGAAGCTTCTTCAGGTCTTTCCTGGAGCTTCCTGAACATGTGCTGGTGACCAAAGATCAGATCACACCAGGGAGCCATGTTGCATCCAGTCCCTATTGGTTGGCATTTAAATGTCAGCACCTCTATTAGCACCTGCCTAATGCACTTTGTATTTTTCAAGTAAATTTACAAAATGGATCCAGTCGTGTCCTGCAAAGGCTATTTATTTATCACTAGACTATCACAGCCATTAACTGGTGGTGCCTGATTAAGTCAGCGCTAAGCAGTGGTGGGTTGCTCCCGGTTCGGCCCGGTTCTGCGAACTGGTAGCGGCAGAGGTGGGAGGCTCCGCCCACCCACCCGGGACGCTTCTGCGCAGAAGCATCACGCGCGCGCAAGTGTGCGAACGAACTAGTAGCAAAAGCATTTAGAACCCACTACTGGCGCTAAGGTAGGCTGAGCTGAATCATCTTGCCTCTCGCTGGCAAGAAACAGGAAATCATCTTCTGTATGTTAGAGTTTGCAGCAAACCAACCAGCACACAAGTAAATAATTCAGCAGGATTCATGATAAAAGAAACTTCTTTATATACAGTAATATAAAGCATGATGCATGTATACAATACCCATGCAGCAGAAGCCAGAACCAGAATTTGGAATCCAGAAGTACAGAATCTATATAATCACAGAAGCACTAAAGCTATAAAATCCTTATATATATATATACAGCCAAGCCACGCCCAGGCTCTGAGCCGTCTGACATGACTCTCAGTCACCAAACAGTTCCCATTGGCTGACTGGTTGTT
>QLTV01001322.1:2385814-2397515 GCA_003457575.1 Thermophis baileyi | reverse complement strand
GAACTACTCAAAATTTCCGCTACCGGTTCTCCAGAACTGGTCAGAACCTGCTGAATCCCACCTCTGATGTGTTCTCAATTCTATCCCTCTGTGAATACAGCCTAGGACTGTGCTGGCTTTTTTGGCAGCTGCAGCATACTGCCGGCGCATATTTAAGTGGTTTTTCACTAGGACTCCAAGATCCCTCTCACAGTTACTACTATTGAGCTAGGTATGCCAGCAGCCCCTAACTTTTTGGGCATCAGGGACCAGTTCGGTGGAGGGAGGTTTTTCTGTGGACCAGAGCAGGCATGGTTTCATGTGCTGCCTGCATCCTGCAGATGTGGCTTCGCTTGTTTGTGCAGCCCAGTTTCTGGCATGTGGAAGACCAGTGTAGGTCCACAGACTGGAAGATGGGGACCCCTGACCTATACTATACCAGTGCATTTGGTTTTTCTTGCCTAAATGTAGAACCTTACTTTTTTCACCATTGAATTTAATTTTGTTACATAGCACCCAGTGTTGAAGTCTGTCAAGAGCCTTCTGTATATTAAGCCTATCTTCTGGAGTGGCTATTCATGCCAGCTTGGTGTCATCTGCAAATTTGATGAGTTCCCCATCTATTCCCTCATCCAAATCATTGATGAAGATTTTGAAGACTACTGGGCCTAAGACGGAGCCTTGGGATACCCCACTGCTTATTTCCCTCCATGTAGATGCAGTTCCATTGAGTGCACATGGTCAGCCAGTTACGAATCCATCTGGTGGTGATGCTGTCTAACCCACATTTTTCTATCTTATCAAGTAGTAGGTTATGGTCTACTCTATCAAATGCCTTACCGCAGTCCAAGTAAATTATATCCACAGCATTCCTCTGGTCCACTAATTTTGTCACTTTGTCAAAGAATGCAATGAGATTTATCTGGCATGATCTGTTTTTGACAAACCCATGTTGGCTTTTGGTTATGACTTTCTTTGCCTCCAGGTGTTTGCTGATTCATTGCTTAATTAAAGAGTGCTTGAATAAATCTGTAACTCTTTATCTACACCCTACTGCCCTCTTGTGGTAAAATAGGTCACAAGTGCTGAAGAGTTTAGTGCCATTGGATTGGACCCACACCAGGGCATCGCCTTGAAAAAAAAAACCCTCTTTCACCCATATCTTCATCTGAAATGGGGCTTTAGAAGAAGATCCTCAAGCAGGAGCTGATACATAGGAAACAAGCTCTACAGGTATCTCCATTTTCAGTTCAGCTCTAAGACTATTTCTCAGAAATGAGCTCTACTGAAATCAGTGAGTGACTATTTGTAACCTGATACATCAGTGTGAGGATAGATATCTCCTCTAAGCCCATTGAAGAGACAACATTTGGTCCCAGGAAAAGCAGGATGTCAGCTCTTAATGCTTGCAGATTTTTTCAACCACTTTGCTCAAAACTAAGAGGCTGAATTTTGTTGATCTTCCCGTCACTTTCCTCACCCAAAGTTTATTTTGCGCTGTCACTTAAGAGGAAGAAGTGGTTTTCCTGCCCTAGTTCTATCCCTCGTCCACAGCTCTTGGGTAGGTTTTGAAAGTTGCTCAGTTCGTGCTCCTGCTTCAGCTGATAACGCTGATAAGGCTTTTCATCCTTCAGACGAGAGAAGACCTCGGACTCATCAGGGCATTTTACAAATGGAAAAGCTGTTGGGAAGGATGTTTAAAACGAAGAGTGGAGCATCTGTTTTCAATTTCCACATGACTTGAGAATGAACTATGCACTCATCTAAGGATGAAGTCAGTCTTTCAAATATGTCCTTTGATAGCAATGTAAAGCAGTCAGGGCTATTCTTTTATCTTCCTTCATTGTTATCCGTGTTACAGAAGTTGCCATGTTCTGTGTGGAAAAATGGGAAATTGGCCACCAAGTCTTTGTAAGATAAGGCAAATGTTGCAATCCTCGTGAATTTTTAAATGAGAGCTCGTGAAACTTTGATGATTTTTTTTAAGAACTAACTTTAATTTTTTTTTTCCAGTGGGAGGTTCCTCAGTTCTTCTTAGTGAGCCTAGAGTACTCTATATCGGCACCACCTTACTAATTAACTTTGAGGACTGTACTATTCCTCCCAAAGATATGTTTTGCAGAGGTTTGTCTGAAATATCTTTTTTTGAAACTTTAGCATTAGCACTTAGCACTTAGACTTATATACCGCTTTACAGTGCTTTACAGCCCTCTCTAAGCGGTTCACAGAGTCGACATATTGCCCCCAACAATCTGGGTCCTCATTTTACCCACCTCGGAAGGATGGAAGGCTGAGTCAACCTTGAGCCAGTGAGATTTGAACTGCCGAACTGCAGCTAGCAGTCAGCTGAAGTAGCCTACAGTACTGCACTCTAACCACTGTGCCACCTCGAGAAAAGAAAAGAGAAAAGAGAAAAGAGAAAAGAGAAAAGAGAAAAAAGAAAAAAGAAAAGAAAAGAAGGCTAAAAAGGATACATCTGTGAAGATGCATTAGCACTTAGCACTTAGACTTATATACCGCTTTACAGTGCTTTACAGCCCTCTCTAAGCGGTTCACAGAGTCGACATATTGCCCCCAACAATCTGGGTCCTCATTTTACCCACCTCGGAAGGATGGAAGGCTGAGTCAACCTTGAGCCAGTGAGATTTGAACTGCCGAACTGCAGCTAGCAGTCAGCTGAAGTAGCCTGCAGTACTGCACTCTAACCACTGCGCCACCTCGGCTCTTTAAAGCAGCTATGTTTTTTTTTTCTGGGCTCAAGCAATTTCCTTGGGCAACAACAACCAACTATTCTTGAAAGCATGTCCTATTCTTGAAAATGTGTTTGTTTTATCCATATTCATTTCTATAATTATTTGGTGTTTCTTTATATAATATATAGCATCATACATGATTGGACTGTACGTTTTTTAAAATAAATGAATATGTAAAGAGGGGGGGACGTTGACACACCAGCAGAGTCAAGTTAGGAAGTTTGCATTCCCCCCCTCCCATCAAGTGCAAAAGGTTCACCATCATTGAGAGACATGTTTTTGCACCAGAGGTGTCCAATGCCTTGGATTCACTTCCCAAAAAGGGCTTTGGAGAACCTGCGAGTGCACACAGCCAGTGCATGCAACCTCTTGCAGCTGCAGTAGTAACATTCTGGATTGGGTATATCTGTTTTAAGGAGTTGCAGGCAGTGTCTCCACTGCATGCCTTTTTGGAACCCAATCCAGCAAATTGCACAGTCCCAGGGGTGAAATTCAGCAGGTTCTGACAGGTTCTGGAGAACCAGTAGCGGAAATTTTGAGTAGTTCGGAGAACCGGCAAATACCACCTCTGGCTGGCCCCAGAGTGGGGTGGGAATGGAGATTTTGCAATATTCTTCCCCCAGGAGTGGGGATTTTGCAGTATCCTTCCCCTGGAGTGGGATGGGAATGGAGATTTTGCAGTACCCTTCCCCTGCCACGCCCACCAAGCCACGCTCACAGAACCGGTAGGGAACATTTTTGAATTTCACCCCTGCACAGTCCTCAGTTTAATGGAATGCATTGCATGAATCCATGTGTGTGTATACCAATAGATAACTAGACTGCCTGGATTCCCCATAAAATTCTGCGAATGAGACGAGATACTTGAAGAATAAGGGCCTTGTCTGCAGTATCTTAAGCCTTATTAGTGGCCAGAAGATAAAAACATACATTTTTTTTTCAATGGCAAATGCCTGCTGGAAAACATATCTCCAGGGTCAAACTCTTGTAAAACCTTCTTCACCCTCCCCCACAAATACTTTTACACTCAAAACTGTCCCATCTTTTATTAATATTTATCTCAAAGATGAAAAATGAGCAAGCCCATGAATGTTTCTGAAATGCTTTTAAATTAAGGATGAAAAATACAAGAATTCTTGGGTGGTCTGCTTTTATTTGAGGGCTGGCAAAATCATGTTGCATGTGCTGAAAAGCACACCTCATTTTTCAAATCCTTGTTTCCGCATGTTGTTTCTAGCAGAATTCTGGAATCATTTTTTCAGAGCCACATCACCTCTGCTACTTTCTTTTTTTATAGTAGCTTCACATATAGACTTTATCAGGTGACCTTTGGCCCACCAGGATATTTCAAATTTTACACACTACTCCCTGCAGAGTCAGTGGCTGTTCCGCATAAGAGTCAGGTGGTTAAAAAAGAAAAGAAAAAAGTTTAAAATGGTATCTGGTTTTAACTTTTTCCTTCTTTATACCCCATCATTTTGCCATATTTATAAACATTTGTCCCCCTTAGAAACCATACTGTATTTATATTTGTCATGCTGCATAATAAATTGTATTTCTGGGGGTGGGGGGGAGAGTCAGATGGTATTTTTTCCTGTTCTGATTGTGTCTGTCAACTGGAGCTCTGTTCACAAAGTTGGCCTCGCTTGGAGTGTGAAAGTGTGGAGTCAAGCTGTTTGGCCCCTGCTGCATCTCATGGTTTTTGACATCAAGTCATAACCAAGACACAACCGCTGAACATGATCTCCCAGAGATGGCAGGGAAGCAATCTGAGCTGAAGTTTCAGTGGAAAGCAAGCAAACAAGCAAGTAGAAGCTGACCAGAAGACATCTGAACCCATGAAGTTCTTCTAGATTTGCAGGCCTTCTAAGGAGCCACCAGACGCAGGTAAGCGGAGGTGGGGCTTCTGCTTGGATTTAAACACGAAGGCCATCATAGAATAACTTGGCTCCGCCAAAGGGTGTCGGGGAGATGGGGGGAATGAAAAAAGTCAAGTTGTCCCTGTTGCTTCTGGATTAAATGATGGGATCAGAGCTGCCATCTAGACATTTCTCACCTTCTCAGATCTTCATTTTTCTTTCACAGAAAATCCAAACATCAGTTAGCTAAGTTAAATGATACTTTAGTCTGTTAAACGTAAACATGAAGGTACTGCATCAAATTATACATACATCAGGGGTGGGTTCTAACTTACCTCACTGCTGGTTCGCTTCCTCCCGCACCGCGTGGCCACGCCTCGTGCTGAAAATTCAAAAAAAAAAAATCCCCCCCCCAAAAGCCGAAAACAAGACGGCAGCGCATGCACAGTGCCGGCAACTCGGCTTCTGCGCATGCGCAGAAGAAAAAACAAAACAAAACAAAAAAATCCAAAAAAAAAAGTCCCCAAAAAATATCCAAAAAAAGAGATGGCGGCGTCCACAGACCGGCACAGACCGAACCAGCTCTGTGACATCACCAGTGGGTTGCTACTGGTTCGGGCGAATGGGTCCAAACCGGGAGGAACCCACCTCTGACATACATACATACATACATACATACATACATACATACATACATATATACATACATGTCTTGTTCAAGTACGGTCCCCGTTGTGGTAGTAGACAAAGACCAGAATACAACAGTGGTGCTAGATGTAGCAATGTGAAGTGACAGCAACATGAGGAAGAAGGAGGATGAGGAGAAAGGACCATGATTTCTTCATTAAAAAACAACAACCAGCCTGCAGTAGATCAACCAGGTTGCTATAGTAACAACAATCTTGCTGCAAATTAGACGAGAAAGGGGAGGGGGCAGGTTCCTTCTTTCCTGACAATCATACACAAAAATACAAAATGACATTCTGACAACATACCAATTTCTTGCCTGGTGCTTTTGGAAATAAAACAAATCTTTTTTCCTTATAGACTTTTCTTGGTTCTTGTAGGAACTCTTTGACCAAACTCCCCAGGGGTGAAATTCAAATTTTTTCCCTACTTGGTGGCTTGGTGGGCGTGACAGGGGAAGGATACTGTAAAATTCCCATTCCCTCCCCACTCCTGGGGGAAGGATATTGCAAAATCTCCATTCCCACCCCACTCTGGGGCCAGCCAGAGGTGGTATTTTCTGTTTCTCCAAACTACTCAAAATTTCCACTACCGGTTCTCCAGAACCTGTCAGAACCTGCTGAATTTCACCCCTGAAACTCCCTATTCCAAAATGAAGTCCTTGTGATTGCAAAGTTGAGGGGGTGGGGGCAGAAGAGAAAGAATTATGTCAGAAACTGTTCAAAAGCTCCAAGCAACCAGTTTAACTCTCCATTGCCCCAGTGGGAAAACTGGCTTGATGGGCAGATGGTTGAACTTGAAAGAGTGCAGAGAGGCACTCATGGATAACTCGGAGAAGATGGGAAAGAGAGAAAAGGGAATGTTGTGAAACAGGATAACTGAACAGCAGATGAACTTCAGCCTTATGTGAGAAAAGAGCCATCAGCCCTTCAATTAAACCAGTGGTGTCTGCAGGGGATGGTCGAAAAAGCCAGGATAGCAGTTTTAATTGTATTGGTATAGTCACCATCTTGAATTTTTTTTTTTTACCATACTCTGCAGACACCCTTGAGTTAATTTATGATAAAGACATGCAAGTGTCTAGCGCTGGGGAAATCCGAAAGTCCAGGCAGTTCAAATGCTTAAGCTCTCTACAAGAATCGGAACTACTGACGGTTAAAGCAAATTGGCGGCAGATAAAAGTCATGGGAATTCAAGGTGGAATGGAGTGAGATCTCTTGTGGGCGCGAAGGGACTCAAGGCTGATGACACATTTGACCCCTCCCTTGGGCTCAGCCTGGTCATCTCCTACATCAAGCAATTCATCAAGTTCTCCTCCCTCTTCAATCAATTCACTAATAAATGAGGGCTGGATTTTTGTTTATTCCCTTTCCAAGGTTCTGCATCCTACATCCTTTTTTTCCCCCTCCTTTTTCTCCTGGCATTAAAATCTGCTTAATGAAATGCCTTGTTGATCTGGCTAATCAAGGTAGCCATTTTCTCCTTCGACCCCCACATACATCCCAAACAGCACAAGAAAGTTCTAAAGTGGTCTTGTTGGCACAGTTCAGGTGGTGAGTTGTGTATTCTGGCCACAGAGCAAGACAGATGGGGATCCCAAGGCAATCTTGTGTTTTATAAAGTGGCTGTGTTGACACAACACATCTATACCTTGCTTACTACATTTTCCAATGTCCTGGACATTTTCACTAAACCCAGAACCTCAGTGATAACACACTGGCTTTGAAAAGAAAAAAACCAAAGCTCACACTAACTTAGCATGTTATACAAATGTCGCCACTGGGACTTTCATAAACTTAGTTCAACAGGTTGTGTCAACACAACCACAATATATTGTAACTTTGCCTATTATCTATATACTAATAAACTCTCAAATCCGTTTGATTGTTTGGTGAACCTGTGGATCACAGGGCAACAATTTTTGAATCAGCGCACCTCAAACGGTCTAATTTACACAATGCATACAAAAACTGGAATCCATGATTCCCCTGGGATTTAAAATTGGTAAATTTGTGGCCACTTCAGTGCTGTTGGGCTGCTGCACTACTGCTCTGCCGCAGCCAGCCATGGTCACTTGGCTATCATTTCCAACATTGCCTGCCAACTTCTTACAAGGACAGTGGGGAAGCTGGCAGGAAGTCGCTCCATTTCCCACTGCTTTTTTGTCTGCCTGTGGTCATTCTATTTCTCTCTTAAGGTAAGGAAATATTTCTGAAATAATGACCCAACAGGTCAATCAATCAGAATAGAGCTGGAAGGGACCTTGGAGGTCTTCCAGTCCAATCCCCTGCTCAAGCAGGAGACTCTATACTACGGGTGTCAAACTCGCGGTGTCACGTTGCTGTCATGTGATGTATTGCGACCTTTTCCCCCTTTGCGGAGCTGGGGTGGGCGTGGCCTGCACGTGACGCATCTGGCCCTGGACCGCCAGTTTGACACCCCTGCTCTATATCATTTCAGATAGGTGGCTGTCATATTTAGAAAGGTCATGGATTGTCTAGTCATCTACTACAGGTTTATATTGATGAGTGTCCATGCCTATGTTGCTTCAATTTTTTTGTGCAATTAGAGCTATCAGATCTGGGTTGCAAACCATCTCTGTGTCTCTTCACTGCCTTCTGATGGTCATCCAGATTTTTGTAGTGTAGATCTCATAAACTTAGTACAGCCACACTATGCTCTGAGCTGCTCTTGGTCCACAATCTCACTTCTACCATTGTGGAATTCCTTCCTGACGTTCTCGCTGCTTCCAGTTTTAGATATGTTTTGCCTCCATCTGCTCTCAGCCCTTTTCATTTCCCCTCAGATCATGTCTAAAAACTCTAGGGACTGTATCAGATCATTAAATCTTACCTGGTTCACTGGAGCAGTACACCACCCAAATGATGAATGTCCCTAAAACAATTTGTCCTGTTTAAAACCAAAAATAGCAAGGACAATTTTATAGCTAGAGATTTTGACATTTTAGCTTGCTGTTTCTCATATAATGTTCCTTCTATTGCAGGGGTGTCAAACTCAAGGGGGCCGGATTCGGCCCGTGGGGTACTTAGATCTGGCCCACGGGGTGCCCTGGAAACAGCAAAGGACTGGCCCGCGGTGCTTCTGCCAGCGAAAACGAGCTCCCAAGCTCCGTTTTCGGCTGCCCAGTGGCCTGGGAGCCCGTTTTCACTGACAGAGCACTTGGGCCACCACAGGCGTCCCTGACACGAGTGACGTTGACCTGGCCAGGCCCACCCTGGCCAGGCCCACCCTGGGCCCCCGAGGTCAAACACAACTCGGATGCGGCCCTCAATGAAATCGAGTTTGACACCCCTGTTCTATTGGGGTTTTTTTTAAGTTGACAGCATCCATCTTATGAAGCATTATTTATATTTTTATTTGAAAACACCTTGAGTTGACGCGACATAAGGTGGAGCTATTAATGGGAGATGGAGGCTATTGCTGTGACTGTTGTCCTCAGCTGCTACTATATTTATTTTTATTATTCTTGGGTGTTTAATTGACTTTTAACCAGAGTCACCAAAGATGTGAGCTGGACAACTATATCAGTTGATTTAAATAAATAAATGATGCCACAATAAAATCCTATACTGTACTCTGCTACCGTATTTGTTGAAAAGTTCACATTTTTGTGGTGTGCAGTGGTTAGAGTGCAGTACTGCAGGCTACTTCTGCTGACTGCCAGCTGCCAGCAGTTTGGTAGTTCGAGTCTCACCAGCTCAAGGTTGACTCAGCCTTCCATCCTTCTGAGGTCGGTAAAATGAGGACCCAGATTGTTGGGGGCAAGAGGCTGACTCTGTAAACCACTTAGAGAGGGCTGGAAAGCACTGTGAAGCGGTATGTCTGTGCTATTGCTATTGTTATTCTTAAATGAATCAGAAAGTTCATTTTTCCTTAACTCCTAATTACACCTTGTTGTAAGCCGACAAGAGTCACCTGATGATTAGATGGATGGCATATAAATTTAATAAATAAAAATAAATAACTGTACAAGTGCAGCTATAGACACTTAAATGGGATCATAATGTATAACAATTGATATATGAATAGAATAGAATATATAATGAATACAATAGAAAATAGAATAGAATAGAATAGAATAGAATAGAATAGAATAGAATAGAATAGAATAGAATAGAATAGAATAGAATAGAATAGAATAGAATAGAATAGAATAGAATAGAACAGAACAGAAATAAACAATGTTAGTGGTAATATTTCAGCATTTTACTTCATAATCCTGGGATCATATGGCATCAAGAGTGTAAATATTCAGATAATTCCTTTTATATCCGATAGATTTCCACATCCATCTTTTGTTTTTCCCTTCTAAATCACTGCTGTGGATTACACATTAGGAAATGTTGGCAGAATCCTTTAAGAATTTCTCCTCTCTCCTTCTCTCGATGCAGCATCTAATAAAGTCTGACAAATGGCAAATACTTTATCCGTAGCATTTTTGCCATGGTTAACTATACGACCATGCAGCTTCTTTCGTTCAGCTGATGGGGACCATCTCTGGGCTGGTCCGTGCAGTGTTCTTGTAGTAATAGGGAAGAGGCAAAGAGCCCAAGCATGACCTCTGCCTTAATTTTAAAATACTTACTTTAAAAGTATGATTTGAACTTCCTGTATTTTCTAAACTAGTCAAAAGGCAGTAGAGGGAGCATCCCAGACAAAATGGTGTCCGTGAGTGTGCGATCAACCTTGTCATGGTAATAATAATAAACCAGGGCTTGTGCGTCTTATACTGCAGCCTAATAAACCAGGGCTTGTGCGCTGAGCGCCAAAGAATTGAGGCCTTTGAACTGTGGTGCTGGAGAAGACTCCTGCGAGTCCGTTGGACTGCAAGGCGATCAAACCGGTCAGTCCTAGAGGAGATCAACCCTGACTGCTCTTTAGAAGGCCAGATCCTGAAGATGAAACTCAAATACTTTGACCACCTAATGAAAAGGAAGGACTCACTGGAGAAGAGCCTAATGCTGGGAAAGATTGAGGGCAAAAGAAGAAGGGGACGACAGAGAATGAGGTGGCTGGATGGAGTCACTGAAGCAGTAGGCGTGAGCTTAAATGGACTCCAGAGGATGGGAGAGAACAGGAAGGTCTGGAGGAACATTGTCCATGGGGTCGCGATGGGTTGGACACGACGTCGTGACTAACAACAACAACAACAACAATAAACCAGGTCTTGTGTGCTGCAGCTAATAAACCATGGCTTGTGCATCTTATACTTTAGACTGGAATTCGTCTAAAGTGGCTGTGTTTAAGATTCCTGCAAGTATTTTTGCATGAATGTGGCCAACCAAAATTATGTTTGAAAACTGTCGCTAAACTCCATCCTGCACAGACAAGGGGGATGGACGTGAACACCCAAGTTATTACTGCAAATTATACTTTGTCTCCCCCAGATGGACAATGGCCAAACTGCCGCTTCTGACGGAAAAAGGAACATTGCCATAAAATGATGGCTAACCTGAAGTTTAAGAAATATGGAAATCCTATTGAAGAGTTGTATGATCTAGTAACACCATCAATTGTGATTAATATGAATAATAGAAAGGGTTCTATCTTCGGCATTATTTGCTGTGAATGTGCCACATCTTAAATATTAGTGGAAAATTAGTAGGATAAGTCTTTCCTTTCTCATTGCAAACTCTTTATTATGTTTCTGAGCTCCTTTCTTGGTTTCCTGTTCCCTAGAAAAACAAGCCAGAATCATCATGTTACAAAACGTCTACAAGAAAACCACCAAGCTCAGAAAGCACCAGGGATCCCAGAGCTCAACCCTGAGCTACAAATATTTTCTTCTTTCAGAACCTACACTGCTGTCATAAACACCATTTGAATAATATGGCAGATAACACAGTAATGATTGTGATTAGTAACACCAGCCCTTCCTCTGAGAACTCGGATTTAAATGGCATTTAAATGGCATTGAATGATTATCAATTGAACAATTAATAAATCAGGCATTAATTAACTGTAAATTGATTATATTATTATATTATATTTTTATTGATTTGATATTTTTCTATTGGTTAGATTGATCACTTGATTGGTTAGGTAATATTAATTAACTAAGCATTGATTAATTAATTAAATTAATTATTAATTATTAATTATTTGATTGGTTATTTGATTGGTTAGGTACTATAAACTAATCACACTTGAATTAATTATTTTGTTAGACTGAGTAATATTAATTAACTAAGCATTGATTAATTAATTAAATTATTAATTATTAATTATTTGATTGGTTATTTGATTGGTTAGGTGCTATAAACTAATCACACATTGATTAATTAATTTGTTAGACTGATTGATTATTGATATTAATTAATTAATTTGTCAGACACTATTTGATTATTGACCATTCCAAGCAAAAACTCAAAAAACTCCACACTCAAACACCCACACAATGAA
>QLTV01001322.1:2355598-2381599 GCA_003457575.1 Thermophis baileyi | reverse complement strand
CCAGGTAGGACGTGCGTCTCACGGCCCAACATGTTCCACCTGCCAGAAATGAGTCTCTGTGAGACTCGTCCCGCCACCGCCGCTGCCTCGTGGAGCAGGACTCTGCAAGGCCTGTTGTGCCGTTGCATGCACCAACGGCAGAAGGACCCCAGCTGTGCCAGTATGATGAAGTTTGCGGCAGTCCTGCAGTTCGTGCATGCAACGGCACAACAAGCCTTACTGAGTCCTGCTCCACGAGGCGGTGGCGGCAGGGAGGGGAGGCGAGGCAGCGGCGATGGGACATGCAGACCCACGCTCGCCGCCTACTGCACCCCCAAAATAATAAGCCCCCCCCCGATAATAAGGCCGAGGCCATATTTGGGGGGTCAAAAAAATATAAGCCCGTCTTATTTTCGGGGAAACACGGTATGTCAGGAATGACATTGATCAGATTAATTGATAAGAATCTAGTCTCCTTGCTGTTCCCTTGTTTATTTATTTTTAATTATTTTGATTGAAACAATTGGGAAGCTGGCACTGTCAGCCCTCCCAACTTGGTCAGTTAGAAAAGAAAGACTCTTGAATCCATTATTAGCGAAATTACACTTTACTAAAGCCAAGTGGTTATGGTGTAGCAAAGCCGGATCTGAACTTTCGTGTCCAAAATATCTGATTAATTTTTCCCTTCTCCCCACCTTTCTCCTGGTTATCTCCATCTGTCCAATTACATCCAGAAAAATTGTTTTGGTAACAGTCCCTGGCTTGGCGGGCTGGATGGTCTCACATTCCCTTCCATGACCTTGGAATGGCCAGCGGCTCTCACGGGACGGCATGAAGAGTAATTTTGATTCCTTTTTCCCAGCCTCCCCTTTACCTCCCCGCAGCTCCCTTCCCCCCATTGCTTATGGCAAGATGGCATCTGGCGAAGCTTGGCTGGTGCAGTAAGATGGCAGTCCTGACAGACAGTCTGCAAAGTAGAGCTGGTGGGAAGCCCTCCCCCCAAAGAATGAAATATTTTGGGAAAAAGAGGCAAAATATTATATTTTCCCAAAGGAGAAATGGAGAAACATGTCCTTAGAGGCAGAAAGCAGCCCCCAGTCTTTCTTAATAGCCCACAGCAAATGCCAGTACTTAAGGAGATAAAGAGCTTATTGAAAGAGGAAGCCAACTATCTAGATGGATCTATTCATAAGCAAAGCAAATAGTGCAGGCAGAAATCCATTCAAGACAAGATATTTCGAACTCCTTGCAGCAAAGTTTGACAGCTAACAAAGGCAGAATGGTAGGATTAGAAAGCAGCCCCTCACCCAAGATCCAGCACAGGACGAAAGCCATTAGCCACAATAGGAGTTGCCCAACACCCTTTCAGAACACAAGCCCCCTTCATTGCACAACCCCCCCCCCAGCAGCATTTCAGGACCTGTATAAAATCCTGGCACTCATCTAGCTAGTTGGTCAGCTGCCCCAGAACCACAAACCCTGGTGGTTCTGTTCACCAATAAATGGACCTTCTTTCCAATCAGCCTCCAGCCTCCATTTTGTTTCCAGCGTCTTTCTCCCAGCTTGGAACTGAACCAGATGGATCTTTCCTTCCAACAAGCTCCAGCCAGCTTCATGTTTATTTGTAAAATCAAAAGCTCAGGGCTATTTTTGGAGAATAAAAATAGTGGTCCTTGTTGGGCAGTATCATTCTCTGCTTGGAAAAATAACCAAGGTCAGCTGAGAACATCCCAAGGAACCAGTTAAAGTAGTGTCGGACGAAATGTCCATCTGGGTTCAGTTCCAAGTGGGAAGAAAGGCACTGGAAACACGGAGACTGCTTGGAAAGATGGTTTAATGGTGGACAGGACCACATGGGTTTTTTGGGTCCTGGGCAAAAAAGAGCACATGGGTGAGGGAGAGAGAGAGATTTATACCTTCTCTTGGGCCCCACCTTGGAGCTTCCTGTTCCTGTGTAAGAAATGTATTCTGATTGGTTGTCAGACTCCCATGGGGCCATGCAGGGGTAACTTTGTAGTGTCTTGAGTCCCAAGCTTGGTTGAATCTTGCTGGGTGATGTAATCTCCCCAGATGCCATGTGGTGAGTTCTGTTGCTAGATGGGTAGAGGGCTAATCCTATCATGTCCTGAGGGCCATGTCTTTTGTGTTGTAGATAAGCTGGCCCAGCCTTTGTCTTGTAGATAGGTTGGCACCAAAATATCTGCTGGGAGCTGAGGCTCTGAGTTTGTCTTTAGAAATATGTTTCTCCTTTAGGGAAAATATAATATTCTGCCTTTTTAATATTTCCTACAATATTTCATTTTCCTAGGAGAGGGGTAGGTGCTAACTTCCTACAATCTCCCCTTTTTGCCAAAATATGTGGGTGGAACACGTATGTTATTGGCAAAAGATTAAAAATTGACCAGGGAGACTTGATGGGTGCTTTTAATTTTTTTGGTGCAAAGGGGAAGGCATTGATAGAGGCAGCAGAAAAGGATTCCTTCAGTGGCTCCCAAAAAGAGAGCTTTCAACCATGAAGGTATAGCAGCCAGGGCAAAAGTTCTGGAAAGAAATTTACAGTATCCAATTTTCTATGCCAATTAATTTCAGATGTCAGATATCACTTTCTGTGAGCTTCCTGTCAGGTTTCAAGCAAGTCCAAAAATTCTTCACAGCCATGGTTTTGCTTTAAATTACAGGCTGCCCATTTCCAAGGGTTGGTTACTGAACCTGCCTTAGCTCTTACTTTAGTGCATCCAGAATTTGTGAGTCCAAATTGAGGTTAGCCAGTGTGTAATCCAGGCTATTTAGTATTTTTAAAATTACACACAATGAGTCTTGGGACTTCTACTAATGAGACCACCAGTGCAACATATCCTGCTTTACTGGGCAGCTGGGCAGCATCATTTGTGAGTCACAGTCAGGGCTTGGGTTTTGGAGATCTCTTTTCTGCTATCTCTTCAAGTGAGGGAATTGCCCGAGGGGGATGCCCCTCCCCCGTGGAATTAGCAGGGAGATATGACTGCTTGGGCCTTAGTGCCACAGAGCAAAAAGGAGAAGCTTTGTGAGGAGGTTGGTGAAGGGGATAGTTTCAGTCTAATTCTGAATGGTTCTTCCTGCTATCAGAGACCATAGCTAGAAATGCTTCCTGACTTCTTGGCTGTCTGAACAGACAATACTGGTTAGTGCAGCCAGTAATCTGAGTTAGCGTAATAAGAGTCTTAGCTACACAGTTGAATGTCTGCAATGATAGTCTAATTGAATGGACATGGATTACAAATATAAGTGTAGAAGGAGTAGCAGAACCTGGGGGCAGAGTTAAAAGAGGGATCAGCCTAGAATCCCTACATAGCCACAAGTGAACTAAGTTCAACCCGCGTCCTTGAATTCCATGGACCCTTATCTAACTCCAAGCAAGTGCTAAACCATTAGTTGAGAAGATTCCTGTGCATAGGCTTTTTAGCAATAAATCAGTTTAATTGGATCTTCACATAATCTTTGTGCTTGACAATAAAGTGGGAGCATTTATCAATCCAAAAGGGAACTGAATTGAACTGTGCTATACAGAGAGCAGTAGGCTGTTTTGATTAGATCTTAAATAATTCCAAATGTAGATAGCAGACTATATTGTAATGGAGTGCGTGGGAATTGCTTTCTAGCACAGGGATCCCCCAATCCCCGGTCCGTGGACCAGCACTGGTCCGCGGCATGCCAGAAACCGGGCCGCGCAAACAAGTGAAGCCCCATCCGCGGGATGCAGGCAGCATGCAAAACCACGCCCCTTCCGGTCCGTGGAAAAACCTCTCTCCATGGAACTGGTCCCCAAAAGGTTGGCAGCCACTTTTCTAGCACAATGAACGCTGACTCAAGACGATTGCCTGAGATGGAGAAATTGTATACCGCCCCCCTTTCATTGATCACTTCGGTGGGGGAATCACTGCTGCCCTTTGGTGGTGGAATAGCTTGATCCTACCAGAAGAGCACCCCAAAGAAAACACAAACATCTGTCTCATTAACAGGGAATTTTATTGGTTGTTCAAACCTGTAATATATATTAATAAGTTAAATAAAGTAAAAATATTAAATAACAAGAAAGGGTACCAGCCCCCATACAAATGATCTGTTCATTGAATAAAAGAATATTATAAAAAGCTAATACTATATATGAGTCACAGAAAACAAGTAAATCACCAAACTATACATTAAACAACATTTTACATGACGACTTGTGTTGATCAAATTCCAGCCTTGTTCAGGTTATATTCAAGACTCAGAAGAGATGGTAGATACATTTGGAAATTGGGACATTTATGGAATTATCCCTGAGAATACATTTGACCTTAAAACTGTAGACACATCTGCATTACCAACTTACGTCATTTTGCTATTGTTCATAATTTTATCAAAGGCTTCTGAGCATTCCATTAAATTTCCAACATTCCATCTCCTCTCTTCAAGGACCGTTTCCAGAGGTGGTATTCAGCCGATTCAGACCGGTTCGGGCGAACCGGTAGCAGCGACCTGCGGGTGGGCCCGGCCACCCACCCCGGTGCTATGCCGTCCTATTTCTGCATGTTTTGAAGCTGCGCGCATGCGTGCAAGCCACGCGCACAAGCAAATCACATGCGTGGAAGGTCGTGCGCATGCGCGCGCTCTCATTTGCGAACCGGTAGGGAAGGTAAGTGAATACCACCTCTGACTGTTTCGCTGTTTAGCTCAGTGGTGTTAAATGTTTTTTCTTGTGCCTTGTGCTATTGAACATTGGTTGAATTTGACACGTAATAAAATGTAGCCACTTTACTGCTAAACAATTACAGTCAGATCTGTCATGAAGAGAGGGACCAAGGGTCCACAGAAGTTTCTAGAAGACCAAGATGGAGGATGCTGAAGTACAGTGACGATTTAAGCACATTGAATACAACACTCTTATCTCGTGAATTTATAGCAGGGAAATTGTAACTCTGAACATTATAATTTCAGAAATTTTCTTCCTAAGGTTTTTAAACAAAATGTCTAATGCATTTCTGACCTTTTAAAACAAAAGTAATACCAGAAATAGTTTGAGTTAAGTTCAAAATCAACCATAGCTCCAATTAATTTCAACTGAAGCACTTTCTTATGGATTATGTTCCTGCCTCCATTTTGTTTTTATTCTTGAGGCGTTCTGCTTTCTGTCTTACTGAGCACGAATGGCCTAGCCAAAGTTCTCTATGGACCTAAAAACTTTCTACTATTTTAGAAAAGAAGGGCCTGCTTGCTTAGAGAAATAATGAAGACTCTAATCTTGGAGTTTTAATAATATCATCAGTAGCACCAGCGGTGGGTTGCTCCCGGTTCGGCCCGGTTCTAAGAACCGGTAGCGCCGGCGGCGGGAGGCTCCGCCCACCCGCCCAGGACGCTTCTGCGCATGCGCGCGAACCGGTAGTAAAGGGTTTTAGAACCCACTACTGAGTAGCACATAGATATTCCCAACATTTTTTTTACCACATTGCAATTATTTCAAATTGTATATGGCACAAAAACTTGAGGATGAAAAAATATTCTCGGGCGGGCCCTAAAATGGATCATTTGCTTAAAACCTTATTTTATCTCCAACATAGTTGGGAAGATGCTAACGAACAAGTGCCAAGACTGGATCACCTGTAAAACACAACTAGAGTAAAATCTATCAGTAATTTTTTTAATGTATCGTTGTATCTACACTACTATTTTCATAGAAACTGGAATGTCAATAAGTACTGAGGAATGATGTATTTTTACCTCAATATTGTGTCAGATTGCATTTTCAATTTTGTTTTTTTTTTTAAAAAGGCAGTTAAAAAGGCAGCTAAATATAGCAAATATCAACCTGATGGTGCAACCCCCATTAAAAGTCTTTTAAATTTCATTCAAATTAATACTGCAATATTTTAAAATAATATCAAATTATACATTTCTGTACAACAGCGCTAGCTGTTGGTAAGTTAATTATTGATTTTAAACCCTTACTAAAATCTTTTTTTTAAAACCACTAAGATTGTATAACACCAACTCTTCTGTGGGACATGATTTAAATCCCATTTAAATGTCTTATTTAAGAGTTAAGTAGGGTGGTTTGGCATGGGATAGTTTTTGTATTGTTCCCAGCAATGGTTTGAGTGTCTCTCCCTCCAGAGAGAAATTGCCCGAACTTTAACAAATGAATCCCACAAGACCTAGAAAAGAACCGTCAACTCCAACGCAGGGCTTGGCATTTCAACTCCTGCAAAGACTTGGCTCAAATTCCACGCGTCTGACATCATGGCTAACACCAAGCAAAGGAAAACGCCCCCTCTCTCCTTTCATTTCGGAGGGTAGAAACTTTTGAAATGGATTCTATTCATGTTGGAGTCAATCCAAGGGATGTATCTGCTGACTCTGGTGTACACGCCGGGCTTCCCTTCCTTTGCACAGCCATCTCCCCAGCTGACGATCCCATAGAGAACCATCCTGCCATTCGACATGCAGGTGAGGGGGCCACCTGAATCTCCCTGGAAAAAACAAGCAAGACGGAAGGTTATCAGCAAGGGAAGGTAGCATCGTTTGAAAGTACAATTTCAGTTGTGGTCTCTTGTGTTCACAGCAGTGACTTTGTTGGTTGTGGCCTGTCGGCCGCCGACCCCTCCAGCAGCCGAATCAGAGGATGCGGCGGCGTGGGAGTCAGGGTCAGCATCAAGGCAATCTGAGAGCTCTAAGGGGGAAGAGGGAATGGAACTGTCAGAGATAGAGGCGGAGCCTGGGCTGTCCGTCAGCCCTCAGATGGAGAGTCAACAGTCCCCAAGTCTGGAGGTGGCTGATGAGGAAGAGGAGGAACAGCTGGGTCCAGTGCCTGACGCGCAGATGCGCAGAAGGCAGAGAAGAGGAGAGCAGTGGAAATCTATGGGCCGGTCCTTGGGACGGAAGAACCACCGCTGCTAGTGAAGCCCCCCCTAGCTCTGGGGATAAAAGGCAGGGGGCGGAGATGAATAGGTGTGGCAGACAACTATTCATCTCCCTGCCGGACAGACTTGTTAGCCTGCTGTGTGAGAGAGACTTTTTGCTGGGGCTGCTGGGGCTCCTAATAAAGGGAACATTTATTTAACTACAGAGGGTTTGTCGTGTTTGGGAGCAGGGTCAGAACAGTGGCAGTTTTCTCAAGGGACAGGAAGAAGCAGTGGCAGCTTCGGCCCTAAGATCTCATCTTTACCAGATCCCTGAGATCCAAGGGAAAGACCAGCCCAACAGAAACCACAGCAGAGGGAACTTGAGTCGTGCAAGTCACAGCTGCCCAGCTCGGAGGCCCAGTCACAAAACAATGTACGAGAAGCCAGCTGGCAAGAGGCCTCTAATCCCCTCTTGCCCACTTGCTTCTTCTGGGCATTTCTAACCAAGCATCACGCTGCGGCCTCCCACCATTTCTGTTTTGTAAGCAGGCTTATGCTGACGAGCGACACCATGGAAAGAACAATTAATGCTGAAGGATGCAGCTTGGCTTTGCAGCATGCCAACTTCGTCTCATGTTTAAACGAGAAAGTAGAGAGTGAAGGGGCAGAACATATTCCCTGGTGAAAAGTTTCTAATTGCACACTCCTGTCCATGAATGACCTTCAACCAACACACTCAGTGCTAAGCCTGCTTAGCAAATCTCAGCTGCTGTGCCTCAACATGTAGAGATAGTCCTCGACTTACGACCACAATTGAGCCCCAAATTTCCATTGCTAAGCAAAACAGTGGTTAAGTGAATTTTCCCTCATTTTACGAGCTTTCTTGCCACAGTTACTAAGTGAATCACTGCAGTTGTTAAGTTAGTAACACGGTTGCTAAGTGAATTTGGCTTCCCCATTGACTTTGCTCGTCAGAAGGTCGCAAAATGTAATCACCTGACGCCGGGACACTGCAACCGTCATAAATACATGCCAGTTGCCAAGCATCCGAATTTTGAACGTATGACCGTGGAGATGCTGCAACAGTTGTGTGAAAAACGGTCATGCCACTTTCTTCAGTGCCATTGTCACTTCAAATGGTCACTAACAAACAGCTGAAAGTTGAGAACTACCTGAACTATCCAGACAAAGAAACCATATTGTGGCTTAACGTGTTGACTGGGTCTACCCAATGTGCTAAGCAATAGCTGAGTTCTGATGATATATTACGACATTATGTTCCACCCATCCCAGATTAGGCAAGCTTAGCGTATTACAAGTCTACTCTGTGTAGCCCTCTTCACACCAGAGTATTCTGTAGTTACCAAATGTATAAATGTCCCCTAAACAAACTTACGCTGCATGAGTCAGACTTCCACTCCGAGTCTGAAGCGCAGAGCATGTTCTCATTCACCTTGTTACCCTCGTAGTATCTTTTACACGTGGACTGGGATATTAATTGTACACTAGCTGATTTCAGTACTCGTGAGTAGTAAATGGCTGCTGTAGACAAAACAGAAAAAAACCAGTGTGGGACAAAATGGATGTGAACTTTTTTACTTCAGAGAAAACAGAAGGGAATGAGGATTCCCACATGCCCAAACCTTGCTTGTAGCCCATGTTCCAACCACATCTGCAGAGTCTATTCTTCACAAATTTGAGGCTTTGCAAAGGTGGAACTGCAGATATGGTCCAGACAGTGAAAATCACTCGATCAAAGCTCCACCTATTTCTCATGCATCACATATAAAAATAGGTGGAGCTTCATCTATACTCTGGTGGCCACCATCTTGTCTATTTTTTCTCCATACTCTGAGATGCCTGAAGGAAGGGAAAAAACACGCACTTACTTTTGTTTTGTTTTCCATAGCCAGAAACCTCACAGTGGGAATGGTCTCTCAGCATTAAATTCTCCGAGGGCAAACAGATGGTTTTGACAATGGCCGACTCTTTCGCACATTGGCCAGAAGAGGACCTGATCTTTATTAGGGCTAAAAGAAGAGAGAAGGAAAAAAAAATGAATATAGCGAAACTGTAAAAAGTTTCCTTCAATTATTTATTCTGATGAAAAAAAATCACCTAATCCATCGCTTTTCCAAATAATTTAATATATTTTAGTCTGCATGTGTCACATTTATCTGTTGATAAATTTATTTCCAAAGTTAAATTACAAAATCCAAATCTTTGGTCTTCCCCGCAGCCTCCAAACAATCATTTAGATTGTAATCACAGCTAGAAAATATACTGTAGCTGTCAAGTACCGTATTTTTCGGACTATAAGACGCATCGGTGTATAAGACGCAATAAGATTTCGAAGAGGTAAGTAAGAAAAAAAAGTTTTTGCCCTCCCCCAGCCCCCAGCAGTACTCTGCAGACCTCCCAAACCCTCTGCGCACCCTGTTTTTGTGAAAAATGGGTCATTTTTCGCCCTTTTTTGCAAAAACAGGGGTGTTTTGCCCTCCCCCAACCCCCAGGAGCAGGAGCACTCTGCAGACCTCCCAAACCCTCTGCGCACCCCGTTTTTGTGAACAATGGTCCATTTTTCACCCTTTTTTGCAAAAACGGGGTAGTTTTTGCCCTCCCCCAACCCCCAGGAGCACTCTGCATACCTCCCAAACCCTCTGCACACCCGTTTTCGTGCGGGGCGGGGCTTCGGGAGGGCAAAAATGGCTGTATTCAGTGTATAAGATGCACCAACATTTCCACCCTCTTTTAGGGGTGGAAAAAGTGCGTCTTATACTCCAAAAAATATGGTAGCTGTTTTCCTTACTCAGTCTAAGAAATAAATATTAATCAATTAACATTGATCCCCATCGGATATCAGGCACACTGGACTCAAATTATCTGGATTCGTACTTAATACAATGAAACCAATGGGACTTCTGTTAACTTAAATCTCACTTACTTCAGCAGCCCTATGCTAAGTATAGGCAAATTTAGAATTAAATACATGTGCAACAACATTCCTCCCTCATTTATATCTAGCTGAACTGTGAAATCAAAGTTCCTGCACACAGATCACAAACCAGAGCTAAGATAGCAGTCAAATGAACCCTGAATGATTGGTCTCTGTCTAACTCCATTCTCCTTAAATATTAAACTGATCTCTTAACTTTCTACACATGCACTCCAGCAGTGGGATTCACATAATTTCCTTACCGGTTCACCCAGCACCGAAAATGTGAATGCATGCGTGGCTTCCGTGCATGCGCATGGCCTTCTGCGCATGCGCTTTGCTCATGCACACGGCTTGCACGCATGCGCACGGCTTGAAAATGTGGCTAAATAGGACGGCATAGCGCCAGGGCGGGTGGATGGGCCCACTGGGCCCACCCGCAGGTCGCTACTACCGGTTCGCCCGAACCGGTCCGAACCGGCTGAATACCACCTCTGAGAGGTGGCATTTCTGGTTCTCAAAATGTTTGACTCTACTGATATTAATGTTAATAGTCTCAAAAATATTGCTAGTGAATAAATACCTCACTAGTCTGGAGAAAAGGAGAAAAGTTCGTTAGTATTCACACTTTTTCTAAACTGTTATTTGTGGTCACCATCCCCCACCCCCACCCAATATTGTATTTCAGCATGAGAATCAAATCAGAAAGTTTTGTGCTTGACGGGAAGACAATGCAAAAGGTCCCTTACCGATATCATTGTTATAATCTCTATTTTGTTGTGAAAACGCCTCGTGAATGATAAGCCTCTCGACGCTAAATTCTTGATCATTTGCATTGCTGACATTTGTTGCAGACCTCCCCAGCCTAATTATGAGCCTGGATGTATCGGAGCCACTAAAAAAAAAAAGGCAAATAGATACAGCTGTAAATAACAGAGAGATTTCCACCAAGCAATTTCATCCTGTTGTTTACTTGTCAAACCTTTACAATTATTTGACTCATTATATTCTTTGCACAGACACACAAAGCGCTTCATAAAATTCAGCTCAAAGAGAAAGAGCTAAGTCATTTCTAGCTGTTCTTCTGTTTAAAGTGGTCTTTGCCCAATTTTTCTATCTCCATCCAAAGTCAACCTCAAGGGGCACAAAAGCTGTTTGGTTTTCTTGGGTTTTTTTTTTTTTAACCTGGAGCACTGGCATTAATTGGGAACAGAACAGGGGTGGTTTTCACTTACCTTCCCTACCGGTTTGCAAATGTGAGCACGCGCACCTCCGCACATGCGCACAGCCTCCCACGCATGCGGCCAGCCACAAAAACATGGCTAAATAGGACGGCATTACATCCGGGCGGGTGGGCAGGCCCACCCGCAGTCTGTGCTACCAGTTCGCTTGAACCAGTCAGAACCAGCAGCATACCACCTCTGGAACAGAGGCATGGAAACAGGATAGAGAGCGGGACTGGGGCTGCAAATTCAAGGAGGGGTAGATGCACCTGACCTCACCTGGGCTCTGAATCTGAGCAGGTCCAGCCAGATTAGGCTATGGAAAGGAGACCAGAGGAAGCTCCAGGACAAAAATCAAATTGGGCACTAGGAAAACATCCCCAGAAGAAGATAAGAACAAATCACTTCAGTGGTGGGTTGCTGCCGATTCGGACCAGTTCTTTAGTACCGGTAGCGGAAATTTACCGCCACTCGCAGAACCGGCAGCAATGACTGCTGGTCCACGCTCCCGAACCGGTCCTCCGGTCGCCGCGGCTTGCATAAAAACCCTCTGTGCATGCGCAAAGGCTTCTGCGCATGCGCAGAGGGTCATTTCCGGGTCTTTTGCGTGATGTGACGGGGGCACGCACGCGCGCAAAACGCGCACTTCCGTCGCGATGCGAACCGGTAGGGAAGGTAAGTGGAACTCACCCCTGAATCACTTCCCACTCAGTTGCTAAGAGGTTGTCAGAAACTGAACTCAACTTGAAGGAGACTTCACTTTCAAGTGAATACAGAATTAACAACATAAGATGTGGTTGCAAATCTTTCCTAATTTTATTAAGGTAATTCCTTCTGCATAAGCCCGGGAGATTATTTTATATCAATCAGATGACGCCCCTCCTTTCAATGCTGTAGAAGCTGACCCTGTCCAGACAACTGACTTAGCAATGAAGACAAGGCAAAGGATGTTTAGGTGGGGTACATACATGCCCGAGAAGCAATGTGCTGCTGTAAGGACCCAGCAGGGGTCAATGAGGCTGCCACCACAAAAAAACTGATTCCGTCTGGAGTGGAAGATGGTGGCTATCCAAGGCTGGGACTCAATAGGGGCCGTCTGCCCACCCACAATCTTGAAGTTCCTGCTTAAGTTCCTCTGGCCACACGTCCTGCCTATGAAACGAAAGAAAGCAACAACACATTCCTCAAAGGTTTGCTCCAATGACAACAGGCAAGCCTTCTGCCCTCATCACATTACACACAAAACACTAGATTCTCTGTCACGGGAAATTTCCTCTAAAATGGCTCGTTTTACTAAGGCAGATTCTCAGCCAACCAAACTTTAGCAAAAACCCTTCCCCTGGTCTCTATAATTTTAGACTACAAAATGAGACTACAAAATTTCGTTCTGCCTCCACCAACCCCCCCCCCAAAAAACAACAACAACCTTGCATATTAGGGAAGGAACCTAGCAGGTTAGATATGGAGGAGGTTGAAATAGTGTGTTTTTACAAATATTTTTGTACCTTCTGCAAAAGGTTTTCAGAAATTGAGAAGACACAAAAGGGAGCAAAGATGTTTGAACCTGAAAACACCTGGAAGCAATACAATTGCCCTTCCTGGGAACCAGTTCCATTCTCCTTCACAGATAGCACCTAGGAGCTCAATTATGGGGACATTTGTACCCCTCCAGGTGCTTCCCAACTGGAATTCTCCCAGCTCCTCCTGTTGAGGTTGCAAGAGCTCCAGGTGAAGATCACCTGAAGGTCCATTATTTGCAACCTCTCTTCTAGATCAGGGGTGTCAAACTCAAGGCGCGGGGGCCGGATGCGGCCCGCAGGGTGCTTAGATCTGGCTCGCGGGGCTGCCCTGGAAACAGCAAAGGACTGGCCCGTGGTTCCTCTGCCCATGAAATCGGAGCTCGGGAGGGCCGCCCGCGGCCCTCCTGAGCTCCGTTTTCATGGGCAGAGGGTTGCAGGAAGCCGTTGCAGCCAAAAACGGAGCTCAGGAGCCCATTTTCTCTGGCAGAGCACTCGGGCCACCACAGGCGCCCCCGATACGAGTGACGTCGAACTGGCCACACCCACCTTGGCCACGCCCACCTTGCCCCCCCAAGGTCAAACACAACCCTGATGCGGCCTTCAATGAAATCGAGTTTGACACCCCTGTTCTAGATAAATCTAGGTAGCTCCCGTTGTCCAGACTTGCAAATTGGGTTAAAAAGGGCTAAAATGGTCTAAAAGGGGCTTGGCGAAGAGAAACTCTCTGGACAATGGATAAGCTATGGAGAAAATCTCCCTCTCACTCTGGGAACACTTTAAGCTCCTGTAAAACCACTTAAAAACGGATCGCCCTGAGACATCCATCACCTCTGCACTACAATAGAACATCTTACAAACGTTTAAAAAAAGCAATTGTCAAACAGGGCTTATCTGGCTCTCACAATAAAATTTGGATCCTCTGTAATATAATGTACTTTGATTTTAAGTGGGAGACTTTTTTCTTTTTTTGCTTTGTTTTTCACATACTCAGCTATTTTCGTGAATATGTCAAGTTGGATTTATCGAATTTAATAATATTTAAAAGTTTACATGATAATCTATTGCTTTTTCTGGGCATTTTTGTAAATGTATACATTTTTATTACATTTTTGCCCACCAAATATAATATACAAATAAAAGTTCAATATAATGCATTTTAGTGCATTACTTTGATAAATATATGCATTTTTCCTCACATTTTTGTGATATGCTATTTTTCTACTGAATCATGGATCTGTAGAATTGTAGAAGCAATCAGGATGATACTGTAATCTAGTCCTACTTTCTTCAATCTGCTGGAAAACCAATTAAACCATTCTTGGGTGGCTCTCCAGTTTTTCCTTTAAAAAAAACTCTGGTGATGGGGAACCTGCAACCTTCATTGTTTCACTGTTGTACAAATCTTTTCACACTCTAGGTAGCTGCAATTTATACCCATTATTAATGGTCCTATTCCTGAGCTATGGAAAATAACTCCTGACTCTCCTGGTACTCTTTTATTAAGTGCTAGACATCATAGAACATAGAATAATAGGGTTGGAAGGGACCTTGGAGGTCTTCTAGTCCAGCCCTCTGCTCAAGCAGGAGACCCTATATACCATTTCAGACAAATGGCTGCCCACTCTCTTCTTGAAAACCTCCAGTGATGGAGCATCCACAACTTCTGAAGGCAAGCCGTTCCACTGGTTGATTGTCCTCACTGTTAAGAAGTCTCTTCTTAGTTCTAGGTTGGATCTCTCATCTTTTCCTTATTTATCTTTTCTCCAGACTGAATAGCCTAAGTTTCTTCTGCCTGCCCTCATGTGTGGCATGTCATCCAGCTCCCATACCATATTTGTCACATGTCAACTTGCGAAGCATTCCTGACCTGCTCTCGAGTTGCCATAGGCAGGGGGATGGGGAACCGAGCCTTGCAGCTGCAGCGAGGGAATCGCACTTCAGTCAAAACAAAAGCACATTCCAGCCATCTCTATGTCAAGGCCATCTCCACGGAGACCCACAGTGGCCGGAGGGAGGGACTTCTACAACCCAGGAAATTGGTTCGTTGGGGAATGTGACTGATGACACACCTTGGGGGAGGGGGGGAACAGGGTCAGAGCCGGGATGCATCGGTCTAATCTGGCATATTCTTCTGGAAATATTGCGTCCAAAATTAATACACAATAGTCCAGGTGTCACAATAGTCTCACCAGTGCAAAGTAGAAGGAACTAGATGTCCCACATCTTTGTTACAGCGCTTTTTCTAATGCAGCCTAGAAGTGCATTAGCCCTTCTAGCAGCTGAGGCTCTCGGGCTCTCTGTGTCTGTGACCTCATCACGTCCTTTTGTGATGTAACGTTTCCAAATCACAAATCCTCTATCTTCTATCTGTGGTCCCCGTTTTTCCTCCCTACATGCAACACCATATACCTTCCCCTATTAAGGAGAAAATTGTTCCTCTTAGCCCACTCTTGGGCCACGTTTCAAGAACTGCAGATTTCCAATAGGATATGGCAAGCTGACTTCATGTGAATGCAGATAACATCTCTTCAGTCTCCAATTTTGGGTCTCATCATTATTTATATAACGACTTACGGTTTTGACATGTGGGTATGTCACAAGATGTCACAGAAGTGCGATATCCCTTCCGAACATAACACCATGGCTTAGATCGGTCATCTGGATTCCTAGAAAACCATAAAACATCTTCATAAGGATTAACACTCCGAAAGATCAAAAAAACGATCTCTAAGATTCGTATTAAAGGTTCCTTACAGCATTAACCCTGCAAGAACTTCATATCATTATTTGACAAACGAAGATGGTTCCTGAACCTTCTGAAAAAGAACTTTTGATTGATGGCATGTTGCCACAGCCAAAACTTTTGATTGATGGCATGTTGCCGCAGCTCTTATTTAGCTGATAGAAACAAAGTTAGCCTTGTACCTGGCTACTTTAAGAGACTATGTCAAAGAAGGGGGGGGGGAAATGAGTTCTTCAAAAGTTTGAGAAGAATACCGTATTTTTCAGAGTATAAGACGCACCTTTTCCCCCCCTAAAAGAAGCTGAAAATTTGGGTGCGTCTTATACTCCGAATGTAGCTTTTTCAAAGCTTTTTTTTCAGCCCTAACGAGGTGCTAACAGTGAAGCTTTGCTAGCTAAGAGATCTTCCCTTTGCCTGTTTTTTTCATTGCTACTCCCTCCGACCATCAGCTGAGCTTCTGTGCTTTAAAAGCCTTTTTTCAGCCCTAACGAGGCATTCACCTCCCTCCGAAGAAGGTTTTTTCCAGCCCTAAGTCTTTGCAGGCTTTTTTCATTGCTACTCCCTCCGAAGAAGGTTTTTTCCAGCCCTAAGTCTTTGCAGGCTTTTTTCATTGCTACGCCCTCGAAGAAGGTTTTTTCCAGCCCTTAGTCTTTGCAGGCGTTTTTCATTGCTACTCCCTCCGAAGAAGGTTTTTTCCAGCCCTAAGTCTTTGCAGGCTTTTTTCATTGCTACTCCCTCCGAAGGAGGTTTTTTCCAGCCCTAAGTCTTTGCAGGCTTTTTTCATTGCTACTCCCTCCGAAGAGGTTTTTTTAAGCCCTAACCAGGGGATAAAATAATGTGCTGAAGCTGACCAGACTAAGGACGCTAGCCAGATGAATACCTCGTAGGCAGATTTTCCCCCCTATTTTCCTCCCCAAAAACTAAGGTGCGTCTTATACTCCGGTGCGTCTTATACTCTGAAAAATACGGTATGTCGTCTGGCACCAGAGTTGCAGAATCTGCATCATTGCTTTTATTCGTGCAAAACGTCAGAAGGCCCCATCCAAATGTATAGATGGAAACGTGGAAGGCGGGAAACACAACCCTGGTTGGAGAGGGCAATAGATTGTATACTAACATTATTACCTGCAATAGTTGTGTTTGCCTAAGCCAAGCTCCAACGAATTTTCCATGTGCGCATTGTAGGGCCACCTCTTGAGAAAGTGGGAGTCCCAAGACAGACACCTTTCCCCATTCTCGTTCTCTGACTCAGTGCCTCTGTAGTCGGTGCCATCCCCAGTGTAACATCTAGTTTCAACATCTGAAGGAAAGAAAAGAGTCAGCGCTGAGTCATGACTGAGAGAGGAGTGCTGATTTCGGAACCCGCACAAGGAAGCTTCAATTTTAAGAGCCGAGGTGGCGCAGTGGTTAGAGTGCAGTACTGCAGGCTACTTCAGCTGACTGCTAGCTACAGTTCGGCAGTTCAAATCTCACCAGGCTCAAGGTTGACTCAGCCTTCCATCCTTCCGAGGTGGGTAAAATGAGGACCCAGATTGTTGGGGGCAATATGCTGACTCTGTAAACCGCTTAGAGAGGGCTGTAAAGCACTGTAAAGCGGTATATAAGTCTAAGTGCTATTGTATTGCTATTGCTAATTTCCTCCCTTTAGGTCAGGGGTCTCCAACCTTGGCAACTTTAAGACTTGTGGGCTTCAACTCCCAGAGTTCCTCAGCCAGCTGGCTGTGGGATTCTGGGAGTTGAAGTCCACAAAGCTGGCTGAGGAATTCTGGGAGTTGAAGTCCACAAGTCTTAAAGTTGCCAAGGTTGGAGACCCCTGCTTTAGGTCATCATAACAGCCTCCTCCAGCCACAAGAGGTTTTTGCAACCACAAAGGAGGGTGCAGCAGGGCTGTGTGAAAGTACAAAGATGTGTATCTGAATGCCAGATTATCTTATCCAACCAGTTCCCCAACTGAAGAAATGAGAAGAAGAAAAATTGTGAAGTACCTATCTCACAGTGATCTCCTTCATATCCTTCAGGACACAAGCAGGACTTAATTCGAGAAAACAGACCATAAGTCAAGCAAGTTCCTCCATTCAAACAGCCACAACCTGTTAAATCAGATATTTGAAAAAAAAATACGTTTTATTAAAACATAAATATGTAGTATGTGTTATGTAGACTATGGATTTAGTGCAGGGGTGTCAAACTCAAGGCGCGCGGGCCGGATCCGGCCTGCGGGGTGCTTAGATCTGGCCCACGGGGCCACGCTGGAAACAGCGAAGGACCGGCCCGCTGGGCCTCTGCCAGCAAAAACGGAGCTCGGCCCTCCCGAGCTCTGTTTTTGGCTGCGACGGCCTTCTGCAGCGCTATGCCGGTGAAAACGGAGCTTGGGAGGGCTGTGCGGGGGCTGCAGGACATTGAGCTGGCTACGTCCACCCTGGCCACGCCTGCCCTGGCCACGCCCACCCTGGCCACGCCCACCCTGGCCATGCCCACCCACTCCCCCCCGAGGTCAAACACAACCCTGATGTGGCCTTCCTTCAATGAAATTGAGTTTGACACCCCTGATTTAGTGGACCCAAACTGCTCTCCCTCCCCCCATTGAAAATTGCTGCTCCTTAGAGGTTAAGGTCCAAAACACGTGGCGGCAATTTGTAATTTGCTACTTGACCAAACCGTAGCAGTCTTTAAAGGTTAACAAAAAGCAGAAAAAGTTTATTATTACCTTTGTAGTCATATTTAATTTTCCTTGGCAGCTTCTGTTGTCTGTGCCAAAGGTAAGTCTAAAACAGAAGAACATCTATAAACACACACACATGGATTAACATAGTAGCAACTATTTTCTTATTTGATCCAGCTACAAAACAGGACTTTGCTTTTCCTTATGAAAACTCTGGATCCCATTTATTTTCTCCAGTGAGAATAATTCAGGAAGAGTTACTGGTAGATGTTAGCATATACTGTATGCCCCTCCAAACATTGATTTCCCCAACTGCATTATTAATATAAAAGGGGAAAAAATGACTGCCTACTGATGGGAGAAATCAAATTAAACTGTATTTAAGACATGTAATAAATTAAAATTTATTTGATTAAATGTAGCTCCTTACAAAAAGTTGGTACAGTTCTCCACTCAAAAAGAAAGCTATGGGTTCTAAAACATCTAGATTTTTTTTTAAAAGACACAGCAGAAAACTGTAGGCAGCATTCACAAATGCATCTACAATGATGTCCAATTACTAAAATAATTTTGTGAACATATGTAGAGCAGAGCTGGGCATTTTACAGTCCCCAGGCCACATCTGGCTGTCCATGTCCAGCCCATGGGAATTGCTTTTATTTTGAAGGCAACTGTTGTTGTTTTTTTCAATTTATGTATGTCCATGCATGCATTTTCCCAGCCCTGTTGGCTCAGCCCTCCACAACAGTTCCAGTTTGTCGTGTGGCCCCTTGGGAATATTAATTGCCCCCCCCAGGGACCTAGAGGTTTCTCCTATATCAGGGGTGTCAAACTCATGTCGTCACTGCAGCGTCACGTGACGTATTGGGACTTTTTTTCCCCTTCGCTAAACCGGGCGTGGGTGTGGCCAGCGCGTGACGCATCTGGTCCGCAGGCCGTGAGTTTGACAGCCCTGTCCTATATCCTTATAGTGATTAGATGAGCTACCTTCAGGGGTGTCCCAAGGATATGGTTAAAAAAAAAAGGCAATATGGCAGCCGCAAAGATATACCTGTAATTAAAGCTCAGCTTGTTTTGATGTATGGGAAGAACTTCAATCAAACCATCACAGCAATTGACTTGATTTTTTTTTTTACCACCCGCTGTGGATAACCCTGATGTTAGCAGCAAGATGTTCTCTAAGCTGCTCTACAAAGAGCAGGTCAAAGGCCTAAGAAAGGAAGGCCAGAAGAATCAAAAGCCTAGAAAACAGTCCAGTATTTGGGGGGAAATGCAGAGTCTATAAAGAGAAGGAGTAACACAGGACCAGGAGAGGCAGGGACCACAATGTTGAAGTCACTTACTGCTTTACATGGTTAGCTCAGTTACAACATGTGCCAACTCACTAACGCATCAGCAAACAAAACGTTGTCTACGTTTACAAGTGAAAAGCCACAAGGGAAGGGAAGAAAAAAAGGGCTAAAAATAAGTTTGGATCATGGGTAGGAGCGGAATCTTCATATTTATGCTCAAAAATGGAAGTAAGTCCCAGCCATTGTCAGTTGTACCACTGGAGGGTTGCACAACATACCGAAGCTGCCATCTCTGCGATGAATGCGCTTAGCATGACAAAGAGGATGGCTAGTGGATTCATCCCGTTAGGCAACAGGTTCCTATTTTCAGTGACTTCTTCTTTTTGCTGGACTCTGAAAAAAAGGAAAAGAATAAAGTTGTCATTTGGGGCAACCCTTGGCTAAACACTTTTGTCTCCATTCCCGGTTTTGGGGAATGATGTAATGGTGGACTCAGTATGGCTTTTCTCTTTACCCATTTTGAACTTCAACGCGAATTAGAGAGTGGATAGGAATTAGTGTCATTAAGGGAAGCATGGCAACATAGTCTTTATGAATTTCCTCACTGATACCAACTGAATCTTGTGTTTTCACTTCTCTCTCACTGGACGCCCGAACAAAAAGCAAGATAGCAATAGCACTTAGACTTATATACCGCTTCACAGTGCTTTACAGCCCTCTCTAAATGGTTTAAAGAGTCAGCATTTTGCCCCCAACAATTTGGGTCCTCATTTTACCCACCTCAGAAGGATGGAAGGCTGAGTCAGCCTTGAGCCTGGGTGAGATTCGATCTGTCAAATTGCAGGCAGCTGGCAGGCAGCAGAAGTACCTGGCTTCCAGGTCTGACACCTGCGGTACTGCACTCTAACCACTGCACCACCATGGCTCATCCCCCAAGACGTAAATCTAATAGCCAAACATACCTTATAACCAAACACACAAACTATATAACCAAAGGCCCCAAAGGAAAAAAAAAATCCTGCTAAAAACAGCAAAATAAAACAAAATATTGGCTCACATCAAGGTGGACAGCAAGTAAACTGAGTTACAATATGGAAGATCTTGTACCCGTTGCCCTCAGTTTCTTTAAAACTCTCCTAAGCTCCAAATATTGTATGGTACTCAAGCAGGTCTCTGTATTGGGAACATGTGGTTCCAATCACATTTCCTGCTAAACCAAGAGTGGCAGCTGATGGTCTAAACTTAGACTGAGGGATGCCTAGAAATAGACAAGATGTGGCTAAAAAGCCCAGATGATGGTCCATTTCGAGCCTCAGTCACCCCATTGTGACCACCAATCTGACTTTTTTTAAACATACCTTGTCTACTCTCTAAGTTAGGGCAAGGAAGCTGGTGCCAAACTACTAATTGAAGCTCCGGTTTTATCCCTCAGATCTACTTCCAGTTAATAATTTACAGATTAACAGAGATGGAAGGGACCTTGTAGGTCATCTAGTCCAACCCCCCACCCAAGTAGGAGACCCTACACCATTTCTGACAGATGACAGTCCAGTCTCTTACAGAAATAGTCCTACAATCTATTCCCTTTAAAAAAAAAAAAAAGGCGGAGGATGGGGAGGGGTGCCAAATACATCTAGTGCTGTTTTGCAGTCATGTTGTTAGCACTTTACACTGTTTTCAAGGTCCACAACTTCCGAAGGCAAGCTGTTCCATTGGTTGATTGTTCTCACTGTCAGAAAGTTCCTCCTTATTTCCAGGTTGAATCTCTCCTTTGTCAGTTTCCATCCATTATTTCTTGTCTGGCCTTCAGGTGCTTTGGAAAATAGTTTGACCCTCTCCTCTCTGTGACAGGCCCTCAAATATTGGAAGACTGTTATCATGTCTCTCCAGGATCTTATCTTCACTAGACTAGCCATGCCCAGTTCCTGCAACCGTTCATCATATGTTTTAGCCTCCAGTCCCTTAATCATCGTGGTTGCTCTCCTCTGCACTCTTTCTGGAGTCTCAACATCTTTTTTATTGTGTGGTGACCAAAACTGGATGCAGTATTCTAGGTGTGGCCTTACTAAGGCTTTCATGGCTGACAATTTTCCATCAAGATGAAACAAGGGCATAGTACAAAAACTAATGACATGTGGGCTCTCAACAAAGTTGAGGTGGTCCTTGCTGCTGGATGGTTTTGCCAAACACAGCAGTTCTGCAAATATTAAATAAAATCAAGTTCCAGACAGAAATAAACAGCTCCATATCCTGGAAGCAGGGTTGGTTGGCAAAAGGGATTTGGGAAGGTGCCAGCTATCCTTACTTACATTCCTAAAGTTAGGGAAAGTTTGGGCTAGATATATTTTACTCTCAGCATTATTTTACTGTAAGGAAGAAATTCTAAGATCCATATAAGAAACCTGTTTGTTCAGGAGGAACTAGAAACAATTATACAATCCCGCATGTTCCCCCACCCCCCAGGGATATTCATAACATATAAATCTTACTCTTGCTCCATCAATATCCTGGAAGAACATTGAGCAACACCTTTGCATGATTTAATTTCTTTTTTCAGATTTTAATCTCTGTGCAACGCAAAATGTGGCAAAATCATTGTGCAGCGATAGTAAAACAACCCTGTAATCAATTCACTAGGGTACTCCTGATCCACAATTTTTTGCAAATTTCTGAAGGTTTTTAAAAACCTGCAAAAACTGTTTATACCGAGATGACAATGGGGGGAGGGGGGGAAAGATCTGCATATTACCAAAGTTAACAATATCCGCAATCACAAAATACTACAATGTGTTAACTGGATATGTATAAGTAATAAAAATAACAGGTTGGAGGGGCAATATTTTTTTTTCTCCCATAAATCTTGAAATCCATATTTTTCCTGTATGTTAAAGACTGGGGGTTTTAGAAATTGGACAATATCTTTATAAAGCTTTTGCAATGCAAACGTTTTGAAGTGAGAATGTGTGCATGAACTGAATTACAGATTCTTGCTCCATTGATACGAAGACCTTAATTCCCCCAAGTGATGATCTGATCTTTACAACTCCTGTGGCTATTTCATCTCCCAGCATGTAGAGACCAAAGTACCATTTCAATTAGGTGTTAGGAAACCAGCAAGCATATCACCTGTTTTATTGCTAAATTGGCCTAGAGGTGGAGCTCTTGCCTCACAATCAGGAGGTTGTGAGTTCGATCCTAGGTAGAGGCAGATGTAGGGTCTCCTGCTTGGGCAGGGGGTTGGACTAGATGACCTGCCAATGTCCCTTCCAACTCTGTTAATCTGTTAAACTAGTTGAGAAGCCACCACTTTCCTGATTCAGGAAGTTCTTTTGTGGAAAAGTGAAAAGGAAACAGGATAAAAGATTGTTGAATTGAACTACCCGTTTCAAACCTCACTTCAGGTTGTTTCATAAATTTGCAAAATTACTTCAACAAGAAAATAGGGAACAAACTGTATGTGAAGAAACTGCTGATTCTCATAAGCCCGTTTGCTGTTGTTTTTGCTAGCTTAATTCCCACATTGTGTCAATGGAAGCTCTGCTGTTTCATTCTCATAGTGGGTTTTATTTTAACCATTCGGATGTTTTAAGAAATCCCTTAGACAGAATCCTAAGCCCATTTACTCAGAAGTAAACCCCAGTAAATTGTGTAGAGCTGCAGTTTAAGGCTCCAATTTTCTGTGTATTCGCTTGAAGGTAAAGCCCACAGAACTCTACTTCTGAGTAAGCAAATGTAGAACTGATTGCATAGCAATCTAGAAGCCTTACTTCAACCTCACTGCAGCAGCGAGCTTTTTAGAGAAAGAGAATTCAAAGACACATCAGATCAAATTGTGCTATTCTGGCAAGGACAGATGTGCCTATTTGCTTTATCCATTCTGACTATCAGGATTATCAGGAAGAATATAATCTGTTTGTAGATCTCTGAATGATTTCCAAGAGGTTAATAAGAGGTTTCAACCTCTGTAGTAGTAGTAATTAGTAATACCTTTTTAAGCTGCTGAAAGATGGAAGTCAGGAGAATTTGGCAGAGCATGGGCTTCAAGTTACCTTGCTCTTCATCCTTAGAAGACGTGGACCTGCCTAAATTACTTTCACCTGCCAAGGACATGGTCTACATATGATGCTCAACTGCAGCTCGAGATTGCTGGGAGTCTTAGTATACCAGCCTCTGGAATGCCATCTGTGGCCTGCCTGTCCCTGCTCTATTGGGGGATCTAATCGATTCTGCAAATCTGAGATCAACCCATCCCTCCATTAATGGGATATATCTATACATCCCCAAGCTTCAAATACTCTACAGTCTTTCTAATGACATCAAAATCCTAATCAGATCACATCTTTTTACCTTCTCCAGTCAAACTCTTAACTCATGTTGCTGTTAAAGGTAAAGGTTCCCCTCGCACATATGTGCTAGTCGTTCCCGACTCTAGGGGGCGGTGCTCATCTCCGTTTCAAAGCCGAAGAGCCAGCGCTGTCCGAAGACGTCTCCGTGGTCATGTGGCCGGCATGACTAAATGCCGAAGGCGCACGGAACGCTGTTACCTTCCCACCAAAGGTGGTCCCTATTTTTCTACCTGCATTTTTTACATGCTTTCGAACTGCTAGGTTGGCAGAAGTAACGGGAGCTCACTCCGTTACGCGGCGCTAGGGATTCGAACCGCCGAACTGCCGACCTTTCTGATCGACAAGCTCAGCGTCTTAGCCACTGAGCCACGACGTCCCTATGTTGCTATTAAATCAGTGCAATTCCTAAAGAGTTCCCTCTCTCAGCCCTGCAAGACCTTGTGTGGTGCGGTTGTGTCCAACTCCACCGAGGACTTGCCCTTGGCCAAAAGGACCAGTTGGCCAACAGCTCTATCTCTATTCCTTTGTACATGCAAGCAGATTAAATTATAGATTAACAGATAGATTAAAAGCCAGCCAGGGTGCTTTAGGCAGGCAGGCAGGCAGCTCAGAGAAGGCTTGTATTAGCAAGTCCCTAACTCCCGGGTTATTTTTTTTTTTTCTCAGGCACTTGGGAGGCGGTTTGACCCGGGGCAATTTTGGGAAGCCCGTGTCTCCTGACTTCCCAGGCAGGCTGGGACTGTCTGCAGCGAGGGAGTCTCTCTCCTCCAGAGGTGTTTTTCTGGTTTCCCTGCATCTGGTGCAAACAGCTGCAGGTTGGACGGGTGACAAAAGCGCACTTAAGGGATTTCTCCAGCCACAAAGAGGCAAAGGGCTGCACGAAGGGCTGCGACGGTCCGGACAGGCTGCAAAGCTAATAAGATCCAAGGCGAGAACCTGCTTGGCGCCAGGACAGCACCGGCCAAGGAAGGGAGCAAGCAAGCAAATCCGGCGACTTCCCTGCACCCATGAACATTCAAGTGTCGGCAGAGATGCAGAGAAGGATGCCCGCGATGGGGGGGGGGGGAGAACAAGTGCAAACAACGACGATGGCCCTGCTTGGAGAGAAACCGGCATGCAAGAGCACATGAGGGGGGTGTGTGGATTTGGATTTAGGAGAAATGGAGCGGCAGCTTCGCACAACTCCAAAGGAATTCTGAAGTGCGGGGATTGTTGGGGGCCAAGATGCTGACACTGTAAACCGCTTAGAGAGGGCTGGAAAGCCCTAGGAAGCGGTATATAAGTCTTAAGTGCTATTGCTATTGACTCAGCCTTCCATCCTTCCGAAGTGGGTAAAATGAGGACCCAGATTGTTGGGGGCAATAGGCTGACTCTGTAAACTGCTTAGACAATGCTGTAAAGCACTGTGAAGCGGTATGTAAGTCTAAGTGCTATTGCTATTGCTATTGCTCTTCCTTCCTTCCTTGGTGGCACAATGCTTAGAATGCAATATTGCAGGCTGATTCTGCCCACTTTCTGGAGTTCAATCCTCACCAGGCTCAAGGTTGACTCAGCCTTCCTTCCATCCTTCCGAGGTGGGTAAAATGAGGAGCCCCAGATTGTTGGGGAGGGGGGGCAAGAGGCTGACTCTGTAAAACCGCTTAGAGAGGGCTGGAAAGCACTGTGAAGCGGTATATAAGTCTAAGTGCTATTGCTATTGCTATTGTTATTCTTAAATGAATCAGAAAGTTCATTTTTCCTTAACTCCTAATTACACCTTGTTGTAAGCCGACAAGAGTCACCTGATGATGAGATGGATGGCATATCAATTTAATAAAGCGGTATATAAGTCGAAGCGCTAGTGCTGGTGCTATTCCTCCTGCCCCCGCCCNCGGCGACGGAGAGAAACTCAACTGGCAACGTCGAGCACTTGGGGGGGGGGGGGCTCCTTCCCGCAAGCAGGAAGCGCGCGCGTCTTCCCTTCCACCCAGGTTGCCAGCAGGGTTTGAAGGCGAGATCGCGCCGGGGAAAGGCGAGCGAAGCGACCTCTTTTTAAAGCCAAACCGCGAGGCTCCGGGCTGCCTGGGAAAGCGCTTGGGAGGGCAAGCCGCCCCGAGCCGTTCATTCCCACGGCCGCTTCAAAGCGGCGGGCGAGGCTCGGACGCCCCCCCCCCCACCTCCCCAGCCCAAAGCCCGGCACTTACCAGCCTCCCTGGCGCTCCGCACAAAACACTAAGGCTGCTGCTGCTGCTGCTGCTGCTGCAATCCAGGCGCTGTCCAGCCGCCGGCGCTGCTTCACCAATCGGATGGCTGCCTGCCCTGCTTGCCAGCGCCGCAGAGCCCATATATCAGCCCCGACTTGGGCGCTGATTGGCTCGCTGCCGCCGCTCACGCATTCCAACTGGGTGACGAGAGCGAGGCCCCGCCTCCCCCCGGATGGCGGGCGGGGGGTGGTGGGGGTG
>QLTV01001322.1:2344614-2355492 GCA_003457575.1 Thermophis baileyi | reverse complement strand
CTCCAGCCAGCTATGCTGGCTGGAGAATTCTGGGAGTTGAAGTCCACAAGTCTTAAAGTTGCCAAGTTTGGGGACCTCTGCTCTAAACACTTTGGAGAATGTGAGGGGTTCATCCGAACGTCTTGGAATACGTCAAGGGGGGGGGGAAGTTCTCTCAACTTGTTCTCCTGCAGGCGATGCTGGCTGGAGAATTCTGGGAGTTGAAGTCCACAAGTCTTAAAGTTGCCAAGTTTGGGGACCTCTGCTCTAAACACTTTGGAGAATGTGAGGGGTTCATCCGAACGTCTTGGAATACGTCAAGGGGGGGGGGAAGGTCTCTCAACTTGGCAGCTTTAAGACGTGGCTGGCTGGGGAATTGTGGGAGTTGAAGTCCACAAGTCTTAAGTGGCCGAGGTTTTTTTTTGGGCGGGGGGGGTGTGTCTATGACAATTCGCCTTGGCCAACTCGCTGCAGGACAAGAGTTACATTAATATCAAAGAATTGGTGGGGTAGAATCATTAAAGAAAGGGTGCAAAAGGAGGGGCAGAATGAAACGGGAATGGCGAAAATTAAAATAATTTTTATGTGTTTGAAATAATTAAATAGAATTGGTAAATTGTCCCGCGGCGAGTTGGCTGTGGCGACTTGGCTGTTGCAGTTTGGCCATGGCAAGTTGGCCGCAGCAAGTTGGCTTGTGGCAAAGTGTCCCATTCTCTCCAAGACCCCTGGAATAGATCCCCGGTGATCCCCACGGGTGGAGTGGCAGAAACAGAATTTCCCTTCCTATGGAATTAGGAGGACTCTACGCATATTCGCGTTATCATATATCTGCATAATTCATGTGACAGCTGCAAAAGACGAGCTGCACTCTACTCCCTGATAATGTAGCATGAATAATGTCACAATTGATAAAATGACTAGTACTTTCATTTGGTTATGTTGCTTTTGCATATTGCTTAACATCACTAAATAGTTTCTAAATTCATAAACAGAGTAATTAACTAAATACATCCATAGCAATCTCCATATTTCCCACCTTCATTTATTCCTTTTCCACAGGTACTTGCAAATAGATTTATGCTTACCCCATTAATTCAAAGCAAGCAGACTTTTTTTTTTCTAAGCAGTCAGCATTCTCATTAATTCTTCGGTGTCCAAACAGTCCAATATTTTTTTTTCTCTTTACATTTATCGTGTTTCTCTCGTTGCATTTTTGTCACCTAGAAATATGTTTCCCCCTCTTTGGATCACATTCATAAGGTTGCACAATTTGTATCAAAACGTATCACTGATTCTTTCATTATCATGTTCACTGAAGCATAAACATGAAACTATCACCAACCTGTGGGTTCATACACACCCAGACCAACCTTGATGACACCAATTCATATGTTGCAATATACATTTCAGTCCTTTCATTCATAATGAAACCTATAACTTCCCCTGAAGATGTTCATGAATATGATATTGATAAGATCTGACCACTTCAGGTTCATTGGCACCTTTCCCGTACTTTTAGTTTCATAGACGCATGACGTAACTATTTCTCTTCCTTTTTATTTGTTAATTCATGCTCTTCACCACCTATTCCTCCATCCCAAGTCGCCATATTCTATATGCCCATGGTCATCTCCAGATAAGTCCATAGTTATGGACCTCTGTGACTCATCCCAGCTTTGATCAATTGAAGCTTTTGCCTGATGCTTTTTAGTAAGATAATTACACCTGTGGCCCGTCCAGCAATTCCTGCTAACAGTATGGAAATAGCTGTCAATTTTGGCTGTGCCACAAGCACCATGAAAGCCCAGATTTATAAAAAAATGTGTGCTTAACACTATTCAGTTGAAAACGGGGGCTCTAAACTAGGATTTCTGTCTTGCAAGCCAACATACTATTGTTCTTATCCTATTACTCAGTGTTACATCTTGTATACTGACATGTTCATTAGACACAAAACGTGGTCACCACCATCCCCCACTTGAGATACGTGTAAGCTGTGCCCACAGATCTGGGACAGATCCCAACAACATTCTTAATAAGATTACTTAAACTTACTTCCCTCCAGCCTGCAAAATTTCATGTTAAATTATGTTGTAAGCTGCCCAGAATCTGTTGGATACGAGATGAGTGGCAAATAAATTTTATAAATAAATTATAAAGTAAAACATGAAAGATTGTCATTGATAGGTCGCCAAACCATGTACTATGTCCAGGTTTTTTTAGTTCTTCTCATTTTTTTAAAAATATGCCAAGCAGCATCTTCAGTTTGAGGGGTAAGAAGTGGCCGTGTGGGTGCTTCCATGTTATGACGGAGTTCATATATCTCAGTCTTCATGTCCTTGATTTTGTCAATAAGTCATCTGAGATGGAACCAATTGCAGAATGTGGCAAAGCCATTGTTCACAATAAATATGAGAAGTAATAACCAAATCTTTGAACCTTTTTCCGTGGGAAAATACTTCCGTAAACATGGTAAACGTTTCCTCATTCATACTGAGCACTCCCTGAATATTCGGATGCATAATCCTCCTTTGGCATCCATCGTTCTCATGAAACCAGCCTTGTCCCATCCCCATATTGTAAGGGAAGCGTCCGAATCTTCCTCTTTTCCCAAGATGTCTGCAGGGAGGTCAAAGAGTCAAAATGGCGGTTGCCACTGCACATCTGAAGTCCCGTTCCTTTTTTACCTGTGTTTCATGTATTACTATTTTTGTGTTGTGGCTGCCATTTTTACTCTTTGGGTACTCTTTCCTGTTCGCCAAACACCATCCATCCGCAAAACCTGTAGGATAGGGATGAGAGTGTGTCAACAAATGCACCCTTTCTATTGCCTCAGCATTGGCTGAATTATGCTACAGTTTACTATGAGGAAAGGCTCTAGGTCAGGGGTGGGTTCCTCCCGGTTCGGACCAGTTCTCCCAAACCGGTAACGGCCCGCTGGTGACATCACGATGATGTCACCGAACCGGATCGGTCAGTGCCAGTCTGTGGGGGCTGCCATCTTTTTTTTTAATTTTTATTTATTTATTTTTTATTTATTTTATTATTATTTTCCTTCTGAGCATGCGCAGAAGCCGACTTCTGGCACTGTGCATGCGGTTGCCATCTTTTTTTCGGCTTTGTTTTTTCCCCAGATTTTTTGTTACTGTGTATGCACACGCGAAGCGCGCGCGTGCGCCCACAAAGTGCGCCCACGCGGCACGGGAGGGAGCGAACCGGCAGCGAGGTAAGTTGGAACCCACCCCTGCTCTAGATGTGAACAAGCAATCATTAAAAACTGGCTTTATTGTTGTTTTTAATTAATACAATGATTGGATGATGGTTTTCATTGAAACTGTAGCACGAGGCGATGTGAAAAGGTTTGCCTCATAGCTTCCCACCTTCACCCCAAAATATAACTCATATCTCCATGGTCTTGGTTTGCACTGGGTGGCTATGATAGATTCTTCCTCAGTTGCAAAGTTGTGGGGATTGCGATGTGTTTATGGCCGAGCGAGCAGAGCAGGGTGGAATTTTCATCAACATCAGGGGTGGGTTCCAACTTACCTCGCTGCCGGTTCGCTCCCTCCCGCGCCGCGTGGGCGCGCCGCGTGGGCACGTACGCTTCACGCTCGCGCGCATGCGCAGTAACAAAAAATCCAAAAAACAAAACAAAAAACAAAACAAAAAAAAGATGGCGACCGCATGCACAGTGCCGGAAGTCGCCTTCTGCGCATGCTCAGAAGGAAAAAAAAAATTCAAAAAAATTCAAAAAAAAAAAGATGGTGGCCCCCACGGACCGGCACTGACCGATCCGGTTCGGTGATGTCATCGTGATGTCACCAGCGGGCTGCTACCGGTTGGGGAGAACCGGTCCAAACCGGGAGGAACCCACCCCTGATCAACATGATGCCTGGGGGAAAGCAATAAACTTTTTCTCCCTGCACATAGCAGTCCTAAAGAAAGATACCTCCCTCTCGGACACCCAAGCCTATTTTTGTCTACTTCCACAAATTCATTCTGAAAAATAAATATGTTTTCTTATATTTTGTTTGTTCTGAAGCTTCCTGTAAAGAACAGGCAGGAAGAAACAAGGCACGCTATGACTTCTTGGCATAATCTTTGCTGAGGTGTTTTTTTTTCGGACTGCAGGGCAAGATACGGCACAGTGAACTCTGCTAAAAGTCAGGCCTAAGCTAACATATCATTGTGGGTTTTATGCCCCAAACCCTCAGAGGTAATCCGTAGATCAGTGGTGGGTTTCAAATTTTTTTTACTATCAGTTCTGTGGGTGTGGCTTGTTTGGTGGGCATGGCTTGGTGGTCATGTGACTCAGTGGTGGGATTCAATTTTTTTACTAATGGTTCTGTGGGCGTGGCTTGGTGGGCGTGGCATGGCTTGGTGGGCGTGGCAGGGGAAGGATACTGTAAAATCTCCATTCCCTCCCCACTCCAGAGGAAGGTTACTGCACAATCCCCAATTCCTCCCAATCAGCTGGGATTCAGGAGGCAGAGAATAGATGGGGGCAGAGCCAGTCAGAGGTGGTATTTACCGGTTCTCCGAACTACTCAAAATTTCCGCTACTGGTTCTCCAGAACTGGTCAGAACCTGCTGAAACCCATCTCTGCTGTAGATGATCATTGACTGGCTTCCTTTCTGCCAAGTTGGTCAATTATTCTCCTACTGAAAACCGTGATTGATTCTACTGCCACACAAAAAATCCTTCACCCCCAGTTTCTTAGAACGGTAAAGAAAGAAAAAAAAAGCAAAGCATCACCTGCCTTTTGCACCAGCTGGTTTGGTCTCTGCTGAATAGAAGTGGGGGGAAAAGAATAAAACTTGTCAATTCCATCCCTGCTCCTTATATCAGGGTCATTGAGAGGCGCTGCAAAGTCAGAGTGTCACCATTCCCCTTACAGAACCTGAAGCCCGGGAGCCGAATAAGGGATGAGCCAAGAGGTCCCTCCCGTAGAAATATCCAGCACTTTGGAATTGATTTCAGAAAGTTGCTTTGGAGTATGTAGATGGCAACTGTACAAACCCAGGAAGAGACACAGCTGCTTTAAAGAGCAGCACAGAGGTGCTGCACTCATGATAATTTGTTCGGAACAGAATCTAAAGCACTGGAAAACTGTAGTTTCAACTACAGCTCAGAAATCATTCAGTTCAGATATCCAACATTGCTGATGTTATGGAAACACACATTGATACTTGAGCTGATGTATGGCTTAAATCGAAAAGCCAAAGGGCCAGTGTGCAGTTCTGTCCATCCCCGAGACTTAACCCTGCTCACAATTGTGTCTGTTTGTTTCGCTTCTGAATTTCACAAACTTTGAGAAACTCAAGAGTTTCACACAGAATTTCAACTCAGTTTCACTCAAAGTTTCACAGACTTTGAGAACGAAGTACGTCACTTATTATTGGATCCTGAGCTGTTGCAGGTCTTTAGGAAGCAAAAATCTCATTATCCACACAAAAAAATAAAAATTATTATTTGCACACGTATTTCTAGCTGCATTCTCATCTCTACTTTATATGCAAGTCTCTGGTGAAAGGCACAACATTCTTCACCATTCCTATGAGAGGGAGCTGCAAAGCCATCATGCCATCTACAATATGTATTCAGGGAAGCATTCACGCAGATCAAAAACAGCTCACAGAGCTGCAACATCTCAGGTAAAACCTAAGTTTTAGCATGCTTTCAAATACACTACAGTTAGAAAGAGGCTGCCGAACATAGCCAAGATCATGAATCCATGGATGTACCCAGGAAAGGTGGGGGGGGGACCTCATGATGCTGGCCATATCAGTCAGAGGTGGGTTTCAGCAGGTTCTGACCAGTTCTAGAGAACCAATAGCGGAAATTTTGAGTAGTTTGGAGAACCGGTAAATACCACCTCTGACTGGCTCTGCCCCCATCTATTCTCTGCCTCCCGAGTCCCAGCTGATCGGGAGGAAATGGGGGTTTTGCAGTAACCTTCCCTTGCCACGCCCACCAAGCCACGCCCACCAAGCCACGCCACGCCCACCAAGCCACACCCACAGAACCGGTAGTAAAAAAAATTTGAAACCCACCACTGATATCAGTGCAATCAAAGCTCATTCTGTATCATGGTCATCATCTTGGCTTTTTTGCAGAGGTGGGTTCTTACTGGTTCTAACCGGTTCTTTAGAACCGTTAGTAACTCGGTGATGACATCACGGAGCCGGTTCTGTCGGTGTCTCCGTGGGCGCCGCCATCTTGGATTTTGCTTCTGCGCATGCGCAGAAGCTAATTTTTGATTGCTAAGCACGCGTGCGTGCTCGCAGCGCAACCCTGAGCGAACCGGCAGCAAAAGGATCCAGAACTCACCCCTGCTTTTTTGGACCATGCTCTGTAGAGATCCCTGATGAAATAACAGAGGCCTGGTGTTCAGGGGTGGATTCTGGATCCTTTTGCTGCTGGTTCGCTCAGAGTCGCGTGCGTCTGCAGTAATCAAAAAATAGCTTCTGCACAGAAGCAAAATCCAAGATGGCGGTGCCCACGGAGACACCGACAGAACCGGTTCCGTGACGTCATAGCCGATTTACTAACGGTTCTAAAGAACCGGTTAGAACCGGTAGGAACCCACCTCTGCTGGTGTTGCTTCCAGAGAGGAAGAGTATCTGTGTGGGAACTTGTACAAATGTAACAGCAAAAGTAAAAAGTAAGCCAATTTGTTGTTAAATATCCTTTGTTGGATGTGCATGTTCTTGACCTGATTAATTTTGTTTAATTTTTTTCTGGGCAAAGTACCAATATAGCCTGACACTATCTTGTGCCTCCCTGAGAGACTAAACAAAAGCAGTGGAATACAATGCTTGCTTCTTTTTTAGAAGAAAAGTCAATTGCACACAGCCAGTACTTGAGTAGAAACAGATCGGAGAGTGTGTATAAAATGAAGGATAAGAGCTACTGGATCCAGGAGAAGTAGCAAGAGAAAATTAAGAAATTCATGACAATAAGGTTCTGCAAAATTGCATCGAGAAAACAAATACAGCTAGTATCAAAACTTAAATGTAGTCTAATCATGATAAGAGGGGAAAAAAATCTTCATGTTTGAATGTTTGCTACCATAGCTATCAAATGTTCTCCTGTCCCTGAACATTTAACCACAGTCTCCCTTCTTCATAATCAAACAGGACCAAAAACCAGCACATCCATCTTTTCCTTTATGGGTTATTTTCCACCAAAATTAAAAAGAGAAGGTCTTAATCTGAACTGCAGGGGGTATAATGACACCAGCCTGCTACTTTCCCATGGGCTCTGGGTTACCCACCAGGGAAGCGGAGTCATTAACTCTGCTCTCTCCCAAAAGCAATTAAAAGCAGCAATATTTCAGCTTTAAACAACTGAGAACAATCCTGCTTAGTCATGGCCCAAGAGAACAAAGAAGGTACTTCTTCCTTGAGTTGAAATGAGAAAATGTAGGGTTTCATCCGGTCCTGTGAATCACTAGCAGCAGTTCAATCACTAGTAGCAGTGACCGGAAGATAGATATTCAGTCAAAATTTGATGTGAGGTAAAAACTGGCTTCCCCCACTATGGAAGAGGATCAGTTTTCCATTTTGATCAAGGACCAGCATCTCAAAGTCATTTTATCCAGCTCCTAGAAGTATCGCATTGCATTCCCCCTCTTCTGGATAAAGTCTGCCAATTAAGTTGATTCAGAAAGAGATTGGGTTTCCAGGGTGTTGAAACTTAAAAACCATAATGATGTTAAGATTATACACTTTTTTTTCTGATCCAACAACCTAAAAACTCTTCTAAAGGATTCAGCAGAAGGCAAGACAGTTAGAACAATTCTAGTATGAAGGAACAGGAGGGGTGGAAAATGTAATGGCTTGGATGTGAATGAAGCTGCTTTGGATGTTAACTGTCTATGCTCTCCAACAGTGAGGCCCCTATGCAGGATCAGGATTATGCTTCAACACACTGGAGCAGGTACCACTTCCTTAGGCAGGTCTTTGGTGTTGTAGAAAGTTAGCACCCACCCCTCTCCTAGAAGAATGAAATATTCTAGGAAATATTAAAAAGGTAGAATATTATATTTCCCTGGATGAGAAAAGGAGAAACATGTTTTTAAAGACAAAGAGCAGCTCCCTGCAGCTCCCTGCCCCCAGCAGATATTTGGTGCACATTAAGACTGGGCCAGCCTATCTACAAGACAATTAGACCTTCAGCTCCAGGGTGATGGGATTAAGACATGATCCTCCAGGACATTATAGGATTATCTGGCAGCAAGGCTCACTGCATTGTGAAATTACCTGGGGACATTACATCAGCCCAAGGTTCAACCAAACTTGATTCAGACAAACATGACTACACATGGGAGTCTGACTATAGCCAATAGAATACTTATTTTTGCACAGGAACAGGACGCTCAAGAGCAAGGCCCAAGAATAGGTATAAACACTCACTCTCCACTCCATGTGCTCAGCTACCCAGAATCACACGTGCTTGATGGTTCTGCTTCACCATTAAACCATCTTTCCAATCAGCCTCCATGTTTCCAGTGTCTTTCTCCCCACTTGGAACTGAATCCAGATGGACATTTCTTCCAACAACGTATTGGTTAAGCATCAGGCGAGAAGCCAGGAGACCGTGAATTCTAGTCATGCATTATGCACAAAGCCAGCTGGGTGACCTTGGGCCTATCACTCTCCCAGCCCTAGGAAGCAAGCAAGGGAAAACTACGGTTCTTCTGAAATCTTGCCAAGAAAACTGGACAGATTTCTCCAGGAAGTTGCCAGGAGTCAACACTGACTGAAAGCCGATTCTCCAAAAGCACATTCTCTTTTGATCAACTCTCTTTTGAGTTGAGTTTGGCCTATTGAGGACATTATGACCCCGTATAATTTTCTTTGCAACGGGGGGGGGGGGGGGGGGGGGGGGGGGGGGGGGCTGACTGCCATTACCTTACTTTAGGATTTTTCAAAACTGCTTACAAAGCTGGAGACCTCCATCCAATCTCCAGCTAGATAGCTTCCCACCTATAGCACATATATTGAGATGTTTATCTAATTAACACTGTAAATGATGTTCCACTTTGTAGTAAGAGGTGATGGATTCAGATGGATTGAGAGGCCATTTTCAATTGTGTTGTTTTTTTTTATGGAACCATTGGACAGTTGATTTAAATTTTCCTGGCAAAATTTAAAGGGCTCTGGGATCTCAGTCTACTATGAGTAATTAATCTGGAGATATTCCAGGGTTCCTTAAAAAAAGTTTTCCTGTCCTGCAGCTGGAGTGGGATGACTGCCTATTTGGAGAAATCTGATTTTTTTTTTTTGATCTCTAAAATTTGCAACTCTCACTTTGATGAGCAAAGTATAATTATTGCCTTACAGACAGTTGTCACCGTACGTGGGCAAGATCCAACATTTATCTTAATTTAAGGAAATGATGTATTCTATCTATCCTGTTGGAACAGCTCATCAACACTTTAGCTACTATGTGGAGTGTATTAGATTAGTTGACACTTTTGTTTCCCCTGCAGATGAGTCTTTATTGGATTTAAGGCTGTGTCTTGCTTTTGTATGGAGCCCAGATCGAAAGAAGGTCAGGCAATGAGCAGGGTAGACAGCCAGACACTTTGTAGAAACTTCAGTTGGAAACTTGAGAAAGCAATGCCCCGCCCCCCCAATAGTTCTTATAATAGAGAATCAACAATTTTATTAATAATACAGGGTGGAAATGGTGGAATGATGATCAAATGTGCAGATGATATAAAATTGGATGAAATAGCTAATGTCCTAAAAAAAGGAAATAAAATTAGGATTATCTTGGAACATCAAAGGAAAGGCTGAATAGGAGATAATGACATTCCACAGACAAATTATGTACTAAGTGCCTCACTTAGGGAACAAAAACTAAATGCATAAGTGGCTGATGGGTAGGGGCTAGTGGGGATATCTGCCTTGAAAATACTTCTGAATAACTACCTGGGAATATAGTTGATTGCAAACTGCAAACTGCATCCAAGCCAGCAGTGCAATTGGGCTCCCCAAAAGGCAGCTGCTGTTTTAGGCTGCCTCCATTAAAAGAGTTTTTAAAGCAGAAGAAATGATTTTTACATAGGTGAGGCACCACTTCAAATGCAGGGCCCCAGCTTTGGAGAAGACGTTTTAAGAAGAATTCGAAGCAATTGGAACAGGCTCTGAGAAGGTCAGTGAGAATGATCAGGGCAGAAGGAAGGACCTGGGAATGAATGTGTGGCTTTGGGAAGAAAAGAGGCCAATGGGATGGGAAGCCTTCTTCAGATAGAAAAGGATGTGTCAAGACCTTCCTCCCGTATTCTGGTGTGCGGGACCTGAAATCGTGAGTTCAGATTCCCATCTCCCTCTAGGTGGGTGGAGGGTGCCCAAAGGAAGGGCATTGCTATCCTCAACCCCTTCTGGTACATGTTGTCTGGATTTCTTTGCAATATGAGCACTTTTACAGAGTGTTGGAAGAAATGTCCATCTGGGTTCAGTTCCAAGTGGGGAGAAAGACATTGGAAACATGGAGGCTGATTGGAAAGATGGTTTAATGGTGAAGCAGAACCACCAAGTAGGCTGTCTGTGTCCCAGGCTTGGTTGAATCTTGCTGGGTGATGCAATGAAGGGCAATTCCTATTGTGGCTGAAAGGCTTTGCCCTGAAGGATAATCCCATCATCCTGGAGCTGAAGGTCTTTTGTTTTGTAGATAGGCTGGCCCAGTCTTTTTCAATGGGCACCAAATATCTGCTGGGGGCAGGGAGCTGAAGCGCTGAGTTTCTGTCTTTAGAAACATGTTTCTCCTTTAGGGAAAATATAATATTCTGCCTTTTTAATATTTCCTAAAATATATCATTCTTCTAGGAGAGGGGTGAGTGCTAACTTTCTACACAATTAAATTTATAATTTATAATTATAATCTCA
>QLTV01001322.1:2334173-2344317 GCA_003457575.1 Thermophis baileyi | reverse complement strand
GGCATGATAGCAGTCTTCCAATATCTCAGGGGTTGCCACAAAGAAGAGGGAGTGAAACTATTCTCCAAAGCACCTGAGGGTAGAACAAGAAGCAATGGGTGGAAACTAATTAAGGAGAGAAGCAACTTAGAACTAAGGAGAAATTTCCTGACAGAACAATTAATCAGTGGAACAGCTTGCCTCTAGAAGTTGTGAATGCTCCAACACTGGAAGTTTTTAAGAAGATGTTGGATAACCATTTGTCTGAAGTGGTGTAGGGTTTCCTGCCTAAGCAGGGGGTTGGACTAGAAGACCTCCAAGGTCCCTTCCAACTCTGTTATTCTATTCTATTTCATTCTTCTATCTAGGAGAAGAGTGGGTGTTAACTTTCTACAAGAGGGAAGCTGCTTTGCTAATGAAGCCATCCCTTCTGCTGCAACAGCCTCTGGTGCTGGGAAGTGTCTTTGCTTCAATCCAGGTGCATATTGCAACAGCCCTAGCCACTGTTGTAGTGTGGAGACACTGCACGTATGTAAATACTGTATAGTGAGGAGAGGAGAGAGGAACGGATCCTTGGAGCAACGAGGATGGAGGAAGGAAGAAAAGATCCAGGCAGGATCCTTGGAAACTTCTGCAGAGATTGTGAAGCTGAATAGAAACTAACTGGAGGTTAAGATCAGGTTGGCTGGTAAGCTTTCCCATGTCCCTCTGAGCATCCTTAAGTTGCAGCCAAGGCTGAGTAAGGCCTTGCTTCCACTCAAGAATGGGAGGTGTTGTGGGAAGTACACCCCAAAAGGACAGCACCAGAAACCTCAGAAAACAGTGCCAAGAGACTCAAGCCAGCCCTTTCCTCTTTAAGAAAACCAAGAAGCACCAGCTGAAAAGAAAACTCAGAGCAGCCCTGCTGTTACAAAAGTAACAGAGCTGACAACAGAAACACTTAAGTAGAACCATTAAGATAAGGGGAATCAGGCTAAAAAGAACTCACCAAGGGAAAACCAGAACTCCCCTTTTCCTGCCCCCTGACAGGATTAACCCCCAGGATAGGAAAGAAAAAAGTCCTGGGACAGGATTAACCCATTAAGGCAGGAAGACAGGATCCAGGGCAATCGCTTCAACCAAAGGCACACATCAAAACCCATCAAACTGTAGGAGCTTCAAAGGAAAATCAAGTATAAGAAGGCATGGGTTTGCGTCTCCCAATCTGCTTGCAAACCAGGAACGCTCGAGCTGTGTCACTTTTTGCTTCTTGCCTTCCTACATTAAAAGAATTCCACTTTCTGGCAGCTGGCTTCTGAATCCATTTCTTCTCAGTGTCTGTGGTGTGTCCCAGCTGGGAACGAACTGGGGAAATTTCTTCCAACAGTGTGATAAAATCAGAACAGATGCCCGCCACCCTCAGTGTTGCAAAGAAAAAAAGAGGGGAAATCCGGCTTCACTGCAACATCAGATTAAATCAACAAAGAATCAGGAAAATACAAAAGGCTCTCAAAACGTAACAATATCACAGGAAGAAACAGGTGGGTAGCTGATCCAGGAAGGGGACCAGGAGTGTGTAGAGGTACCCTGGAACGATGCAAAGATCCTTGTGCAAAATAGAAATGCCTTCAACAGCATTTACATCTCTACTTCCCCCTTTTCTGGATGTTTAAACATCTAGTATGAAGACACATTCTCAGAAACTCCCAAGATTTGCGCATATTTTTTTGTAAACTTCCAGGTGGCCTAATCAAAACATTTATCTTAATATGGATGGAGGAAAGTGAAGAGGGCTTTGCAACCATGGAAAAGATGTCACACAAAGCTGCCTGTTGAGAGCATTCCAAGTCACAAAATATGAAACAGTGTCGTTGCCTTTTTTATCGCATCAACAATTTTCTAGAGAAAACTGATAAAGCCGACATCAGCATTTCTGAAAGTTCATTTTTGGCCTCTGGAAAAAAGCTGAGCCACTGCCAATTTCCTGTTTTGGAAAGGGGACCTTTGAAAGAGGCTTAAGTAAATCCCCGAAATATCTGCTTGGTGGCTTTCAGACCACTATATATCAACTGAGTTGGTCCCAGAGGATAGATAGCAAATGCCAAGAATGTATTATTTCCAATAAACATCAAATTTGGTGTCTAACTGGAGCCCTATCAGGGAGAGTTAAGACCCCTTCCTAGATCAGTGTTTCTCACATCTATTGAATTCAGGCCTCTTTCTGGATTTCTTCTAAATTCCCAAGTTGATCTGCAGTTGTTTCATCAAACTGCAGGCAATGCTTTTGCACAAAGAAAGCCTACAGCTCTTTAGAAAAGGATCTGGGATTTAGACTTCTCCAACATTAATGTTAGAGGAGAAATAGGTTGGGTATCCCATGTAGTTTTCACAAGTTTGGGGAAACTTTGGGAAAAGCTGGAAGCAAGGAAGGACAACCTTTCTTTTAAGTGCGAGAAATTTTTCATTTCCTCTGTGAAAGTTATATAATTCTGCGGTGCCAGTCGGCTTATCTCACCTTGAACTCCCCTCTTCTCAAATTTCACCGGTAGGAAGCAGGAAAAACCCAGCTCAGCAGAGAAGTCCGGCCGCTGAAGGAAGTGAACCTTGATGACTCAGTGTGTGAGTTTTATGCGTGTGTTGAGTTGTCCCTTCCCCACCTCACATTCCTCCATTGACTGAATAATAAATTTACTGATTAATCAAAATCACGTCAACGTTGTGCTTCTCTCATTCAAGCACAGCAATCCAAAGAATAGCAACCTTTTTCATCCACTGTGGAGCAGGACATGGACCTGAGTCAAGATACCATAGTCACATGGTCCATGTTGCTACAAGCTTTTTGCATGCTGGTTTCCAATTGAGTCTTCCTTTGCTCTAAAGGTCTGCAAATGGCAAAGATACATGCCTTTTTTGTGCTGAAATATAAACTGTGATTAAAGACAAAAAAAATAAGAGACTCAGCAGAAAGTTATGCTCTAAGTAGCCTGAATATCTTTTTTTAAACCTCTGGTCTAAATTCCAGCGTTTGGGAACTACAATTCCTATGCCTGTTCTTGATCATAGGGTTGACCTAATACCTCATTTAGGTTCTGCTCAAGTCCCCATCCACAAAAGTGAAAACTCAGGTAATCCTGGCCAGACTTTCATTAATATCTCCCAATTCGTTGGTTTTCAAAAAATCTCCAAGGGAAAGGTTTTTTTTTAATAATCCAGTACAATAGTAGTTATACAATAAAAACTAGAAATCAACAATGCTGATTTAGATAAATTAAACCTTTAAAGATGAAAAAAAAAGTTTATATCAATGTTAGCTACGATTTCTAAAATGTTAATGAACATAAAGTTACTTGAATTGTACAATTAACGCTATGATCAGATTGATAAAGAGTAGCAAAATTATAGTATTTCAATCTTTAAGCTTAATATTTGATACTGGAGACTCAACTATATTGTTATTTCTAACAGTTAAGAGAGAAAAAGAAAAAGAAGAAGCTTGGAAAAATTAATTTCACTTCTGACTTCCCCCTTCTTTCTACTCCAATTGACTGTATTCATCAATATTTAAATAATCACACTATAAATGCTGGACAACCATTTGTCTGAAATGGTATATAGGGTCTCCTGCTTGAGCAAGGGGTTGGACTAGAAGACCTCCAAGGTCCCTTCCAGCCCTAGGATGCTATAAATAAATAAATGCTTCTATTTGCCTTTGCTGCATGATGTAAATAGAAGCCATTCTTGCTTGAATAAAAGTTGAACCTTGCTGGAGGGTACCAGAGAAACAGCCATTAAACTGTCGGAGAAGTCTCCTCAAAGATGCAAGTTCCTGCTAAGTTAGATGTCTGATTTATTTTAAGGTTTCTATTTCTGATTTCTATCTTTTTTGTGTCAACCCGGAGTTCTCATTTGAGGCTCAAATGATCCTACTTTGGCTATATTATGTATCCATCTCTCTGGAGAAGGCTCTGATGCTGGGAAGGGTAGAAGGAAAGAGAAGAAGAAGAAGAGGACCTGGTCAGAGGGCCTCTTCCTTTCCATAGGTGCGAAGTCCCCTGGATTCATTGAGACCAAGAGCATCACTCGATAATCAAAGCAACCCAAATGCAATCACATGACTGTGGGGGAGGGGGAGTTCCAAACTGGGTTGTAAGTACCTTTTGAAGAGTCTGTTGTAACGTCAAACAGTCGATACGCGACCGGTTGTAAATCAAGGACTTACCTGAAGATTTGAAACAGCTATCACTAAAGCATGCTCTGGCCATCGGATAGATACAGATTAACAGAGTTGGAAGGGACCTTGTAGGTCATCTAGCTCCTGGTTCAGCCCAGTTCGGTGAACCGGTAGCAGCGGCGGTGACAGGAGGCTCCGCCCACCCACCTGGGACGCTTCTGCGCAGAAGCATTGCGAATGCGCGTGAGTGCGCGTGCAAACCAGTAGCATCGGGTTTTAGAACTCACTACTGATCTAGTCCAACCCCCCACCCAAAGAGACCCTACACCATTTTTGACAGATGGCTGTCCAGTCTCTTCTTGAAAGCTTCCAGTGATGAAGTTCCCACAACTTCTGAAGGCAACTTCTGTTCCATTGGTTGATTGCTCTCACTGTCAGAAAATCTCTCCTTATTTCCAGATTTGAATCTCTCCTTGATCAGTTTCCATCTGTTATTCCTTGTCTGGCCTTCAGGTGCTTTGGAAAACAGGTTGACCCCCTCCTCTCTGTGGCAGCCCCTCAAATATTGGAATGCTGCTATCATGTCTCCCCTGGTCCTTCTCTTCAATCTTCACATCAAAGCCCCACAATTGAGAGCATCCATCTGTCAGGTTCCAAGTAATGATAAGAAGCAAGGCCTGTTGTGGCTTGCCCGAGTCCCGCGCAGCTGCTCATGGATCCGGAAGACCAAGAACCAACCATGGGGTGGCAATATCATTCTGTATCTCCGGCACCTGAGTCCGAGACCGAGGAGGACGCAGGGCCAGAGGACGATAATCAACTAGGGCCTTCTGCACCTCCCCAGCAGGAGTTAAGTGACTCCAGTGAAGAGGAGGAGCCTCTGATTGATGCTAGGGCATGCAGGGCAGCTAGCCGGCAAGAGTGGCTCTGTAGGAGGAGGTCTCCTCACATGTAAACCTGCAGCAGAGGGGCCACGCCCTAAGACTATTTAAGGTTGCATCACAGCGGAAACTCTTGCTGGAAACAACACAAGTATTTTGCCTGGCTGCTGTTTGAACTTTGGTTATCTCAGTTGGAATAACTCCAGTCCAGGCTCTTGGCCAACTCCAGTAAGTGAGGATAATTCTGGACTTAATGACCTGTTTGCATTTTTGTATTTAGAATCCTGGCCAAAGTGTTCTGTGATTTTCAACAAGAACTATGGTGAAAAACCTGTAACAAACTTACTACTAAGCTGCATTATTAGTGGTAAAGTCTTCTTTGTTTTTGCACACAGTGTGTGTGTGTCGTTTCCTGGGGGCTTGCCGTGCTGGGTCACAACAAGGCCAAAACGGACCATCTGAGGATGTTATTATTTGAACTTCAAGTAACCCAGCTGGTACAGAGGAGCTTCCTGAACTGCAGGTACCATTTAGTGAATGAGCAGGTTTTGCCTTAGAAAGGCAAAAGCCCTGAGGCTAAAAACACTCTGATTGCTGGCTTAACTAGCTGAATCGGTAAGCCGAACTTCCAGGAACTTTTGGAAAAAGCTGTGGCATCCTCTTCTTCACCCAGGCCAGTGGCGGATTAAGGCTCACTGCAGAGGTGGGTTCCTCCCGGTTCGCACCGGTTCTATAGAACCGGTAGCAAACCGCTGGTGAGGGCACGGAGCCGGTGCTGTCGATGCCGGTCCGTGGACGCCGCCATCTTTTTTTTGGATTTTTTTTTTGAATTTTTTACTATTTTTTTTCTTCTGCACATGTGCAGAAGCCGAGTCCCTGGCACTGTGCATGTGCCGCCATCTTGTTTTTGGCTTTTTTTGGGGGGGGGGAATTTTTTGTGCATTTTCACCACTGCACACGCGTGCCCACGAAGTGTGCCCGCACCCACACAGCGCAGCCACGCAGTGCGGGAGGAAGCAAACTGGCAGCGAGGTAAGTTAGAACCCACCCCTGGCTCACTTGTTGCCCTAAGCACTGACAAATCTTGGTGCCCCAATATTCAATTTTTATCAATGTTTTTTTTACAAATCTTCATTGGTTTTTTTTTTCTTTCTCAACTTTGTGGTGCCCCCTTTGGGCCTGGTGCTCTAAGCACGTACTTAGTCTGCTTAATGGTTAATACATCACTGACCCAGGCAATGAGTGGGTGATGCTTGATATCTGATCACGAGTGAATAAATCTGGCAGGGGGGGGTGCAGTTATACCTGGAAATAGTTCCAGGTAATTACAATTTTCAGTCTACACATCTAAGTGGTAAGACCTACCTCATCTTTCTTCTCATTCATTCAAGATGGCTTACAGTAATAAAAAAAAATCTGTTTAATTCGTGGAATTAATGAAATCAATTGACAGAATTAAGAATTAATTAAGATTTGTGATTTTAGTGATCCAAGTGGGATATTTCAGCAAGATTATGATCCCAAACATATCTTCAAATCAACCATGATATATTTGCAGGAAAGAAAGAGGAGGGCTTGGACTGGCTATTACACTTCCCAGACTTGAATATTATTGAAAATTTGTGGGGAAATGAGATTTAAAACATGCAGTGCATGCGAGGAGACCATGGGTTTATCTGAACTGGTATTTTTCTGCAAAGAAAAATAGGGGGGAATGCCAAAACAAGAATAAAAGGACTCTTATCTGGCTACCGGAAATGTTTGAAAGCTGTTACTTCTTCCAAAAGGGGTATATAACTAAGTGCTGTCTGGAAAGAGATAAGAATTTTTTCACCTGCCATATTCCCTGTTTTCTAATTTGGAATCTGCAAACAGCTGAACATAAATAATAGGAATTCACCCAAATGTGAAGCAAGCTATTGTGTTTAATTATACAATATACTATTGTAGAGTCTGTCTCGGCCTCTGCTCACATAGACATTTATTTAAAAATATAATTTGATCAGAGGGTGTCTAAACTTTAGCATACAACTGGACAGTAGCTGTCATGATCAATCTTCGCCAATAACGAATGCTGATAATAGCAATAGCACTTAGCACTTAGACTTATATACCGCTTTACAGTGCTTTACAGCCCTCTCTAAGCGGTTCACAGAACCAGCATATTGCCCCCCAACAATCTGGGTCCTCATTTTACCCACCTCGGAAGGATGGAAGGCTGAGTCAACCTTGAGCCTGGTGAGATTTGAACTGCCGAACTGCTGGCAACCGGTGATCAGCAGAAGTAGCCTGCAGTACTGCACTCTATCCAGTGCGCCACCGCGGCTCCTATGTGATCAAATGTGATCAAAAATATTGGACAATGTTGCTTTCCCCCACCCCAAAACGAGACTGCAGATTTCTAGACCCTTAAGGCAGCCGTGTTGAACCTGATCAGTGCTTAGATAGGAGACCACTCTGGGATCTGAGGCCTGTAAGCTTGACAGAGAAGTTGGAAAACCATCTCAGAAGGAAGCAAGGATGTGCTACCACCAATAACACTGCACGGAGGTGTCCATTTAAGTCATCAGGAGTCAATCTCGATTTGCAGATGGCTTTACATTTTAAGACATTTCACAATTTTACAATCTGCACGGGAAAATAGGTAGCATTTGGAATGTTTTCCTGCCTTGTTAACAGGGGTGAAATGCTCCCGGTTCGCTCGTACCTGTTGGTCGCCGTAGAGCCGGTCACCAAGGTAGCATGAGGCGCCGCCCACCCGCCCGGACGCCGCCATTTGGGTTCTTTTACCCTCTGCGCATGCGCAAAGCGTTCTGTGCATTCGCAGAGGGTAAAAGAACCCAAATGGCGGCGTCCGGGCGGGTGGGCGGCGCCTCGCGCTACCTTGGTGACCGGCTCTACGGCGACCAACAGGTATGAGCGAACCGGGAGCATTTCACCCCTGCTTGTTAACAAAGGTTTCTTTAATTAGTTGGTTTGATGTTTTGGAGAGAAAGATATATATTTAATCTGGACTCATAATCCCAAATGGCTGGAGTCAAGATGTTGGATTTGGAAAGCAGCCCGTTGGCCTGACAATCTCAACAATGGCTGACTAAAAGAAGGCAGCACTGACAATAAATCAGGAATTTGCCCAGTGATTCACTTTTGAAGCAGAATAAAAATGTTGAGTAAAAGTGAGGACCCCCCCCCCCCCCCCGCGGAAACTACCTGATGATTTATGGACTTTCAACTGCTTTCAGCACCAAGGTGTTGATGACATCATCCTGCCCTATTTCCTCCTAATCACCTGCTGGTTTCTATTCAGGTGCAGCAGTATTTGCATTGGCCTGTAGCAGGAAACCTGTGTGATACAGTGTGCTCATGTTCTTTAAGCAAGGACAGTGTGTGTGTGTGTGTGAGAGAGAGAGAGAGAGGGGGGGGGAGGGAGAGGGAGAGAGGGAGGGAGAGGGAGAAGTCAAGACAGCCTCTGCAATTATATAGTCTTGCTCCCGTGGCACTTTGGAATATTTATTTATTTGACTTGATTTGATTTGATTTGTACCCTAACTTTAGTAGCACACACACGCACACACAATACTCCTTCCTCCTCCTATTTTCCTCATAACAACAACCCTGTGAGGTGAGCGAGGCTGAGAGAGACAGACTGGCTCAAACTCATCCAGCCGGCTCATCAACTATCTATTTATGAGATGTCCAAATGCAAAGAATCAGCACTTGCAGATAAAAAAGTCAAGGAGACTGAAAGCACCTGGTTAAAGTTTAGTGCCAGTCTGGTGTAGCGGTTAAGGTGCAGGCCTAGAAACCAGGAGATTGTGAGTTCTAGTTCCGCCTTAGACACCAAAGCCGGCTGGATGAGTTTGTGCCAGTCTGTCTCTCTCAGCCTCGCTCACCTCACAGGGTTGTTGTTATGAGGAAAATAGGAGGAGGAAGGAGTATTTTGTGTGTGTGTGTGTGTGTGTGTGTGTGTGTGTGTGTGTGTGTGTGCTGCTAAAGTTAGGGTACAAATCAAATCAAATCAAGTCAAATAAGTAAATATTCCAAAGTGCCATGGGAGCAAGACTATACAATTGCAGTGGCTGTTTTGACTTCTCTCCCCTCCCTCCCTCCCTCCCTCCCTCTCTCTCTCTCCCTCTCCCTCTCCCTCTCCCCCTCTCTCTCTCTCTCTCTCTCTCTCCCCCTCTCTCCAAATGCTAAAAAAAAATCTTCCTTTAGGGTGTTTACACCTCATTTTATGTAGATTTGTCTCCCTTAAAGTTAAATTACTTTTTGGCCATTTTAATTGCTCTCCCTTCTTATCGGTGCAAATCTTACCAGTTAAAGAGGAAGATTAGATCATCATTGAAGCTTTATCTCTCCATATAAGGTCTAAAGTTGGATGGGGAAACTTACCCCAAAACTGTGCCTCCAATATTGTGAATAATTCTTCCTCTTCTTCTTCCTCCTGATTTATGCCTATTTAATTATGAAGAATGAGTAAGCCTGCTTACAACCTTCTCTTTTATGGCTGCTTACAACCTTCTCTTTTATGAGTAAGCCTGCTTACAACCTTATCTTTTATCTGGAGGTTATTGATAACTGATGTACATTATGTAAAAGTGTTAAGAGGGATTAAGTACATCAGAGGCAGTGCCAACATGTGTATATCCATTATTTACACAGTTTTAGCTCTTTTGAGCATAAGCTTAGCAGCTACATTTCTTGACCTTAGCCATAAACTTCATGGTTGGTGAAGCTATTTCATTAAAGATTTTCCCTCAACCGGAAGGACTTGAGACATAGTTCTGCTCTAGATTAGCCAGAGAGATCCAATGTCCTATTTATCGTAGCGGGAGAACAGGTTCTTACTGAGGGAAAATGTGTGCAAAATTATGTTAAGAAGAGGTTCTCAAATTTCACACCACCTAAAATCACAAATTAATTTATGTGATTCCCCTCATCAGTAAAACTAAAACAAACTTATCCCCTGAAGACTAAATGATAAATAAAACTGCTATGATTATTTATTAATTATTTATTTATTTATTTATTTATTTATTTATTTATTTATTTATTTATTTATTTATTTATTTTCTGCCTTTATTATTTTTATAAATAGCTCAAGGCAATAAACATACCTAATTCTCCCTTCTTC
>QLTV01001322.1:2289215-2315417 GCA_003457575.1 Thermophis baileyi | reverse complement strand
AAACAATGGACTGTTAATGACTATTTCAGCTTCAACCGCAACAATACACGAGCTCACAATAGATACAAACTTAATGTAAACCGATCCAAACTTGATTGCAAAAAATTTGACTTCAACAACAGAGTGGTCAATGCCTGGAATACATTACCTGACCCAGTTGTTTCTTCCCCAAACCCCAAAAACTTTAACCTTAGATTATCTACCATTGACCTCACCCCATTCCTAAGAGGTCTGTAAGGGGCGTGCATAAGCGCACCAGCGTGCCTACCGTCCCTGTCCTAAAGTCTCCATGTATTCGAAAAATATGTACTCAAAACCATGTTTGTACTTATTATATACTCATATTAATGTTTATACTTTGCTGTAATCATATACATGCTTGACAAAATAAATAAATAAATAGTTCCTTATTTAGGATACTGTTTGTGCCCAATAATTAGTCTGGAGGCTTTTGTTTTTGTTTTAAGTCTCTTAAAGGGGTTAGTTACAAAGGAAGATTTAGTTTAGAAATGTGTGAAGAATGGGAAAAAAATGTTACTTTACCGAAGAAGGAACTTACTTCAAGTTCCAATCACCATGGTGGGACATGAGTTCTGTGCAGCTTCTTATTTAGGCAAATACAGAGATATGCATTGCTTAAGAGGGTTGGAGAAGGAAGAGGATCCATTTATGCAACTATTCATAAAATATCTTACAACAGTGCATGGGCACTCCATGCCAACCAAGCCAAAACAAGTAAGGAAACATTTCCTTGCACTACCTTAAGCACAATGAATAATGGCTTCCACTCTTTTCAGTGAAGTCTCAAATAGTCTGAAACTGCTTGCAGACAACCTAACTTTCAGGTTAGCCTTGCCGAATTTGAGGGCTTTCCCCTCAAAGGACTGGCTGAAGAAGTCCTCAGTTGTCAAGTATTGGAAGAAATATCCATCTGGTTCAGTTCCAAGCTGGGAGAAAGACACTGGAAACATGGAGGCTGGTTGGAAAGATGGTTTTAATGATGAACAGAACCAACAGCAGATCTGGGTCAGCTGACCAATTGGTTTGGTCAGTACATGGATTTTTATAGTTTGTTCTACAGCATTTTGTAATTTAGAGGCTTGTTTTGTGTATTTTGTTATTTGATTTTAATTAGTTTGTCTCACGAAGGCCGGCAATGAGTTGGGGTTTTTAATCTTGTTTAACAAATGTAATTAATCCTAAATGCTGGCTTCCTTGGAGTTTTAATCCTGTCTTGAATGGATTACCAAATCTGCATTTTTAAAAGGTAGCCTCCACAGTATCTTTGGGGCCAGAGGTGGTATTCATTTACTTTCCCTGTCGGTTGCAAATGTGAGCGCGCGTGCATGCGTGCAGCTTCAAAACGTGCCTAAATAGGATGGCATAGTGCTGTGGCGGGTGGGCGGGGCCAACCGCAGGTCGCCACTACCGGTTCGCCCGAACTGGTCCAAACCGGCTGAATACCACCTCTGTTTGGGGCTATTAAGAAAGACCGAGTCTGCTTCCTGCCTCTAAAAAAAAGCATGTTTCTCCATTTCTGATTTAGGGAAATATAATATTCTGCCTTTTTAATATTTTTCAAAATATTTCATTCTTCTGGGGTTGTGTTTTTTTTTTTTTTTGCTAACTTTCTACAGAAGAATGCTGAGGAAGTGTGTAGTTTGATTGCCTGGTGTGTTGCCAGGGCTCAGCCAGAACCAGAGAGATGCGTGGGGGTTAACCATCTGCAAAGGATGGCTTTCACAATGCGCTGATCTAGATTTAGTTAAGAGAAATTAATTGTGGGAACTTCACTTCTAATCCTTGAATGGAGATGAAGATGACAAGGACTGAATAAACATTGCTTCAGGCAATTCTCTTCTCAGTTGAAACTAAGAGGGTGAACTGAAATGCAGGGTGCGTGCCAGGAAGCTGAAGGGAAAGGGTTGGGTTTGAAGGATTGCTCAGGGTTGTGTTGGATTTTTTTTTTAATCTGAGTGAATTATTCTGATGACTGAGTTAAATTTAGCTCATTGTTTTAAATGTATTTTTAGGATAATGCAATTGATAACATTCTTGACAATATCTCCACCCAAATTTGCCAAATAACCCCAATGTTTCACAGTACATTTATTTAAAATGCACACGTATATTCCAATTTATTTCTAAAGGTCACCAGTAAATTTCACCAACACATTCTCTGTTCTGATGAAGTCACTTTTTTTTAACTCTATGCCAGGATCTTTATATTGAATATGATTCGTTATCTAAATAAGAAAGTAATGCAGGTTTTTGTAAAAAAATAATAATAAGTACATTTTCTTTGGATAGAATGGAAAATAATCAGCTCTTCATGTGTTTGAAGTACTAATGCAACCATATGTTCTCCATAAATAAAATCTTCAGCTTAACTGAATATAGATTGGCTTGGGTGTGAGTATCCAACCGATAACTGATATGTGAAAGTGTTGATATGTGAATGATGCTTCTATTATATGAATATTTGGCAACACTAAAATCATGGAGATTTTCACATATGTTATTGTCAACAACTAGATTCCCAATTATTAGGAGGCCAGATAATTTTTGTATGTCCCCTGTGCAGCTGGGACATATTCCTGTCTCATCATTATGGAGTAATGTATCATGAGGGACAGAGGTGAGTTCTTACCGGTTCTATCCGGTTCTTTAGAACCGTTAGTAACTCGGCGATGACGTCACGGAGCCGGTTCTGTCGGTGTCTCCGTGGGTGCCGCCATCTTGGATTTTGCTTCTGCTTCTGAGCAGAAGCTAATTTTTGCTTCTGCACATGCGCAGAAGCTATTTTTTCATTGCTGCACAGCGTGACCCTGAGCGAACCGGCAGCAAAAGGATCCACAACCCACCCCTGATGAGGGACATCTAATCTTCACTAAGAAGAGCAATTTCAACCGAAGAACATCAGTGATGCCCAAATTATTTAATGTCAAGCACAGGAAACCAGTATAACACTGTGAATTGATCAAGTTACTTCTTTATTGCTGCATGCCTATTTACAAGAATCTCACCAGACTGACAGCATTCTCTGGAGAACCGCCAGATAAGGGTCTCAGGGATTCTGGGGAGGTAAGAGCTGAGTTGCTTCTTGCTGTGCAAAGACTCTAAGCTTGTCCTCCTCTTCAAACCTCCCTCCACTCTAACTGGAAATGTCACCACATTTATCAACCATAAACAATTAGCATTGACATGCTTCCAAAGTGCCAATGCTAGAGAAGATTGTTTGAAACTGAGAAAAGTTGCTTTCTAAGTGTCTATGGAGATTCTCAGTCATCCAGGTCATGGTTGTCCCTTGGGTCACTTTCTAAGGTTTCATGCAACAGTCCTCAAGGAGGTAGATATGAAGAATGTACACCCAAATTCTCAGCCAAGAATTGGCAAGATCAGGATGTTTCTAGCTTTCGCAAGGCAGCTAGGTAATCCTGTGTCTTGAGGTACCACAGCTGCTTAATCTGTAACAGCTTCTGTTACATGCCGTATGTCAGGAGTGTCAAACTCAAGGCTTGGGGGCCGGATCCGGCCCACAGGGTGCTTAGATCTGGCCCACTGGGCCACCCGGGAAACAACGGACTGGCCCGTGGTGTCTCTGCTAGCAAAAAAGAAGCTTGAGAGGGCTGCGTGCGGCTTTCCCGAGCTCTGTTTTCACTGGCAGAGGGTTGCAGGAGGCCGTTGCTGCCGAAAACGGAGCTTGGGAGCGCGTTTTCACTGGCTGAGCACTAGGGCCACCAGAGGCACCCCTGACACCAGTGACATCAAGCTGGCCACACCCACCCTGGCCACGCCCACCCCAGCCTCCCGAGGTGAAACACAACCCTGATGCGGCCCTCAATGAAATCGAGTTTGACACCCCTGCCGTATGTGAATAAACACACAAGCTGTTGTGCTGTTCAGAGATTCACTTAATACTGTGCCAGAGGGAAACTCACAATAATTTTACAAAGCACAGATGCATCCAATTTAAAATTGAAAACTGCCCTTACGATATTACCTCAGGGAATTTAAGTCCTAATAGCTTAAAAATATCGCATGGAAATTTGAAACCGTGAAATATAACATCCAAAGTATTCCATGCAATCAGTTTGATGCTTTATAGTTGCTTCTAATAATAATGACTGTTATGGTTGAGGATCTGAAAAAACTATACGTTAAGGGACATTGTACATTTGCTCTCTCTGAGACATTATTAATGGAGTTTGTCTATTGCTCAGAGCAGTTGTGGGTTGTAAATCCCGTCGCTACCGGTTCGCTCGTGCGCGACGCTTCTGTGCATGTGCAGATGCATCCCGGGTGAGTGGGCGGAGCCTCCCGCCGTCACTGCTACCAGTTCGCTGAACCGGGCCGAACCGGGAGCAACCCACCGCTGGCTCAGAGTACAAGTGAAGAAAATCTCTAAAAAATAATAATAATAATAAAAAAAACAGGAGGTGGAGAAAAAATGTATATATACCATGAAATTGGAGATGAATGTAGTTTGGTATGTTTTTCAGCATGAACGTTCAACCCCTGGTATTAAAAATTTGCATAGTATTTAGTAAGTCATCTTAATATGCATACATAACACCAGGTTGTTCTTTCACAAAGATTGGGACTGGTTTACATTTCAAGAGCCGTGGCACTCTAATTGGATTTACTGTACTTTCTTTCCAAACATTTTGAAGCTCTCAACAAAGAGCTAAGTAGTCTTACTATGTCATACAATTGATCATATAGCAGCAGAGGTGGGCTGCGGCCGGTTCGGACCGGTTCAGGCGAACTGGTAATTCCGTCCACCGGCTGGGCCTGCCCACCCACCCCGGTGCTATCCCGGCCTATATATCTCCCTCTCTGGCACGCTCACATTTTTGTTTCTGCAGTAGGCGAACCTGTTGTTAAATTATGTGATGCCCACCTCTGTATAGCAGCCATGTGTTCGGTGTTCAGGGGGAGTCTCACTAGGCACGTATGCAGTCGGCTACACTTTGAATCAGGAACATGTTAACCCTAGAAAACTTCACAGTCAATATTTTCTTAGTGGGAAAAGTTGCTTATTGTATTCTTCAGAAACCTCTTGTGAATTCCAAAGAAAGCTTTGCTCCACCAGTGTTAAGTTGCAGGCCAGAATTGTTCTTCTCACAGTAGAGTTATTAGACGAATGTGTGCCAATTACACCTCCTGGTTCTAAGAATAGCCTTTCCCAATTTGTTTAATCAGAGTACCTGCAACTGGCATGACTATCTATCAACTCCCGGAAGCTGCTTATTCAGCTTAGGTGTGGTCATAACTGCTGGGATTAGAACCAGAGAAACAACTGGAAGCCCCTGTCTGGCGCAGAGAAAACTGCCCTCATCTTAACCTCTTGACTTAATCTGAAAGAATAGCATTCACCCTGAAGATTTTATTTAAAGCCGCTTCCAAATGGCATTTCTTTCTATTCCCTGCCAAAGGGCTATCTTTCCTCTCGCCAACCTTGGGGTGCTGAAAACAGACAGGGGAGACGGTGGGGGGGGTCTCCGTGCCTCTCACCGTCAATAGGAGGGAACCTTAATTCTGCATGCAACGATTTGAATATGAATTGAATGTAATTTAGTGTCTAAATTACCTATCCTTCCCATCCCACCTGCAACTCCACACAGGGAGAGGCGAAAGGAGTGAGCCCCAAGCCGTCTGTTTTCAATATCCCCTCCCTGCATTTCCCCAGCCATTTCCCAGAAAATCTCAGCTTTTCATAGAGGGAGAAGGCTGCCTGACAGTCGAGAGGCCACTCTTTCTACCTGGATGACCATAATTGAGCCTGGCAATTAAGGTTGTACGTTGTAACAGTCGTAAAGCGAGTCGCCATGTGATCAGATCCATTTTGACTATCCTTTTTGCGGCAGTCATTAAACGAATGCTGCAGTTGTTAAGCATAGCCATTGTTCACTATGGGCCAGTTGTTGCCGGAAAGCAACAAGTAAACCCTGGTTTCCGGCAAAAAATGCTGTAAATCTTGTGACTTCGGGGCGTTGCAAACATCTGTGCGTGCCTATTGGTTATTGAGTGCTCAAAATGCAGTCACGTGACAGCAGGGGAGGGGCTGACTTTGAAACTTCAAAACCAGATCGTAAGTATCGGTTTTTTTTGGGGGGGGGGAGTTCTGTTGTAACTTTGAACAGTTGCTAAGCAGCCAGTCATAAGTTGAGGACTACCTGTAAATTCCCATTGAAAACTGTGGGGATGGCCTGACCACCGATTTGCAAAAGAAGCATCCGGTATCCACAAGTTTAGAGACTTTCATCAGAATGATAAAGGCAGCATTGCAATAGTGAGTGTATTGCAAATTTAGCCCCTTTTATCAATATAGAATTATAGAATAGAATAGAATTCTTTATTGGCCAAGTGTAATTGGACACACAAGGAATTTGTCTTTGGTGCATATGCTCTCAGTGTACATAAAGAAAAATAAAATACATTCATCAAGAATCATAAGATACAACACTTAGTGATAGTCATAGGTTACTAATAAGCAATCAAATCATACTAGGAAACAATAAAACAATATAAATTGTAAAGATACAAGAAACATGGTTACAGTCATAAGTGGGAAGAGATAGGTACTAGGAAGGATGAGAAGAAGAAGAATAGTACTACAGTCTTAGTAAATAATTTGACAGTATTGTGGGAATTAGTTGTTTAGCAGAGTGACGGCATTCGGGAAAAAACTGTCCTTGTGTCTAGTTGTTCTGGTGTGCAGTGCCCTATAGCCGTGATGGCGAACATATGGCACGCGTGCCACAGGTGGCACTCAGAGCCCTCTCTGCGACGCCAGCCGTCGCCCCAGCCCAGCTCCACCGCATATGTGCGTGCACCTCCCACCAACCAGCTGGTTTTCGGGTCTCTGCCGTGCATGCGCGGGGGGGGGGCAGGATGCATGCAGTGGGTGCACATGCATGTGCGGGGGTGGGGTGCATGCATGGGGGGGCTCGCATTGCATTTTGGGGCCTTGCACGGGGTGCATGCAGGGGGGTCATGCACACATGTGCAGGGGTGGAGGGAGCATGGGGCGTCACAGGCGCATGCGCAGGGGGTAGTGTGTGCATGCGCGGGGTGGGGCGCAGGGGGGGGTCGCACAAGCATTGCATTATGGGTGCGGGCATGCTTTCGGCACGCGACGACAAAAAGGTTAGCCATCACTGCCCTATAGCGTCGTTTTGAGGGTAGAAGTTGAAACAATTTATGCTGAAATAATTTATGTTATAAACAATTTATGTTCAAATAAATCAAAATAATTTATGCACGTAGAAATGATATATAATATGACCCTCCTCCTTGATCCACTTTGCAGATATCCCTGAAGAGATCCACCTGTGAAATCTACAGGGGAACCCAAACTTCTTGGAGATGGACAAATGGCTTTGCCCTGCAGTAGAGTTGGGAAAAACACACCAGAAGAGGAGGATGGCATCTGATCACAGGAATGTGGCACCTGCTTACATGCAACAACTTGACGAACTTATCTTTTCTTTTATGTACACTGAGAGCATATGCACCAAGACAAATTCCTTGTGTGTCCAATCACACTTGGTCAATATTCTATTCTATTCTATTCTATTCTATTCTATTCTATTCTATTCTATTCTATTCTATTCTATTCTATTCTATTCACAAGTATGAAAATGACCAAGCATGAAATCTCAGAAGGTTCGGCTCCATAATGTTGTACGTATACAACAGCTCTTACTGCGCACTGAGTGTATTTTCTGCATCAGTCCAATCTGTGTACAGAATGGTCGCATAAACACTTCCTACTGAAACGCCACCCTGAAGACTGGTAGATGCTTGGCAGCATACGGGATCTCCAGCCTTGTCCCAGAATAAACAGACAATTTTGGAGGTTGAATGTTTTTTCTTTTCTTTGCCAGGACTTCCACCTCTTTTGCCTTTTAAAACTCCATACACTATGGGTGGCTGAACAGCCTTCTTCCCGTCTGTAAACTTTCCTGTAATTACTTTTTTCACAATTTCCTCCAAAGGATTGCCTAAGGGTTGCTGCAAAAGCCATGTTGTCGTAAGTGTGGGTGACAACACGGATTGTATGGGAAAGGAACAGTTGATTGCTCATTTTTCTAAGAAAAGAATGGAAAGCTGGATCATCTCGAGGAAGATGAGAAATTATGCTTCCAATGACTGAATTCTTGGGGATTATGATGTCTCCATGCTAGGACAGCCGGGGCAGTTCTGGTAAGTCAAAAAAACCCCCTTGAGATCGTGGTTTTTAGGCTGCTGGGTGTGACCATTCTTTTCCACATCAGAAGACAGATGGCAAGTAACTGTACCCCTGAATCCTAGGACAGTGACGGCTAACCTTTTCCGGACCGTGTGCCCAAAGCGCGCGAATCCCCAAAATGCAATGTGCGCGTGGCTCCCCCGCATGCAGCCCGCCCCCAGTGCATGCGCACACGCCCCCCCCACATGCCCTGCGCCCCCACGCATGCACATGTGGGGGCCCCCGCATGTGCCCCCTGCATGCACGTGCGGGGCCCCCACACGCACCCTGCCCTCTGCGCATGCGTGCATGGGGCCCCCACCCCGCCCCACCCCCACACATGCATGGCAGAGACCCGACGACCAGCTGGCTGGCGGGAGGCGCGTGCACGCATGTGCATTGGAGCTGAACTACGGCTATGGCTCACGTGCCCACAGAGAGGGCGCTGCGTGCCACCTGTGGCACGCGTGCCATAGGTTCGCCATCACGGACCTATAACAATCAGGAAGTTTCCAGGAAAAGTGTCTGGACCAGATAGACCAACAATGTTACTGGAGATACATAGAAACATAGACTCATAGGGCTAGAAGGAACCTTGAAGGTCTTCTAGTCCAACCCCCTGCAAAAAGGAACAAGACAGAGATGCCCATTTTCTTTTCTCTTCTTTATTTTGATTCTGGAAATACTGAATAGAGATATAAGGCAAGTTGAGAGCATTGTGAGAGTAAAGATGATTTTTTAAAAAAGAAATTTATAAGCTAAGGGCTTTTTGCAGATGATTTGATGTTGGTTTTGGAAGATTCTTTAATGGGAAAAATAAAATAATTTATGCATTAACAGGTTTAAGATCAACAAATAGAAGATGATCATTTATCATGCTTGGTGGACATGTAAAAAAGCTAGACAGTTTTGGATTTGTGCATACCCTGATCCAGAAGATTTTAAAGATTAATATACAATTGAGACCAAAGTTCTTTCTTTTGGTACTGATGGACAAACATTTGGAACAAAAGTCGTGGAAGTTTATTTGTGGATATGATAACCACACCAGAATTATTGTGTGTCCAAAGATGGAAAAATATGGTAATATTTATAATGGAAGAATTGTTAGTAAAAAAAAAATGATGGAACTTGCTGAGATGGCCAAATTGACTTCTTCAATCAGAACAATATCTGCATTTATTGTTGACTTGAAACCCTGTATGGACTTTTTTGTGCAAAAAAAATGAGCTTATAATTTATCGTTTTGATGATTAGACAGAACAGATTAGAGGAAAAAAAGAGAGTCACAGTGTAACTTTAGATAAATTACAGGTAAAATTTATAATTGTACTTATAACGGCTGTAAAGAGATTGGAAACCACTTATTTGTATTTCTTTTGTCTTTTTTTCTTGCACTTTTAACTTTTGCTTGACTTCCTTTTTCTTTTTCTCTTTATGCTATAAATTTGGTAGATAAATAAATAATGGTTTGGATTAATTTTTATCTTCATTTTTAAAATGTTTAATCTTTTTTTTTTAAATGACGTGTCGTGAAGTCACGATACAAGCTGTACCCCTTACATACTAGCACACAATGCCATGAAAGAAAATGTTGGTGATTGCATCATTACGTCTTATCCCCCATTTCATCGTTTCCCTCCCCCCCCTCATTCCTCTCTATGGACCTCCTGGGCCCTGGTCTCAGTCCAACACCTTCCTTACTGCTCCCCCCCATCTGTCGTTCATTCTTCTATCTTTCTAAATAGAGTCCACTGTATGAACAAGTACACAATAACATTGCCTGATAAATATATTCATTTCTGCAAAAGAATGTAGTTAGTCTCCCGTAACAGATACAGCTGAGGAAGCGGATATTCTTGTAAAACTACTAAATCCGTGGCTTAAAATGGTCAATGAAATGCATCGGGTGGGAGTGGAGGGAGAAGACAAACAGAATGGTGAAGGAGAATATGCTATCTTATTCGCTATTCCGAATAAGCATCTCCTTTTTTTTAACCAATGAAGCTAACAAGGTCTAAAGGTAATTGTAAAACATAGAAAATATCTAAGTGTGTTAGGAGTTACAGCCTTAGTTAAAATACTGATTTAAGATTTCATTTATTCTTTTTGATTGAGTGATTGAGCTGATAAGAGCCGTGGTGGCGCAGTGGCTAGAATGAAGTATTGCAGGCTAATTCTACCGACTGCCAGGAGTTCGATCCTGACTGGCTCAAAGTTGATTCAGCCTTCCATCCTTCCAAGGTTGGTAAAATGAGGACCCAGATTGCTAGGGGGGGGGCAAGATGCTGACTCTATAACCCTCCCCCCCCCAGAGAGTGCTGTAAAGCACTATGAAGCGGTATATAAGTGCTACTGGTATTGCTATATCTCCAAATGCTGCTAGAGAATTCAAGAAATTCTTCTTGAAAGCTTCCAGTAATGAAGCTCCCACAACTTCCGAAGGCAAGCTGTCCCATTGGTTGATTGTTCTCACTGTCAGAAAAATTCTCCTTATTTCTAGGTTGAATCTCTCCTTGATCAGTTTCCATCCATTATTCCTTGTCTGGCCTTCAGGTGCTTTGGAAAATAGGTTGACCCCCTCCTCTCTGTGGCAGCCCCTCAAATATGGGAACACTGCTATTGTGTCTCCCCTGGTCCTTCTCTTCACTAGACTAGCCATGCCCAGTTCCTGCAAACGTTCATCGTATGTTTTAGCCTCCAGTCCCCTAATCATCTTGGTTGCTCTTCTCTGCACTCTTTCTAGACTCTCAACATCTTTTTTATAGTGTAGTAGATCATATAGGTAGATCATATGACCAGAATTTAAATGAAAAGTTCCTAAAGAAAGCAAATATGAAATTGCTAGCCAAAATATATAACTTGTTCTCAAATCAGGATCAGTGCTAGGGGTCTGGATGGCAGTTGATGTGACATCAATTTTTAAAAATGTCTTAGGGGCCACCTGGAAAATTATAGGCAGCTCAATATAACATATATAAATACTGAGAGAACTAGTCATCAAAGAAAAATGAAAAATGACTAAGAACGAATCTTGCTAAAGGAGAATCAGCGTGGGTCCTGTAAAGATAAATCATGGTTTTAGATGTTTTTGGTGGCCCTGTGGATGGAAGTGGCCCTGTTGCCATTGTATGCTTGGATTTTTTTTTAAAAAAAATCCCTTGATAAAGTTCCTCATGAAAGGCTCTTGCATAAACTCGCCTCAAAGTCCTTTTATGGAATGCTTTCTAGCTAAGAAATAGAGAGCAAAGAGTAAATGGACAATTTGCTCAGTAGAGGGAAATTAGAAATGGAATCCCTCCAGATTCTGGGTTAAAACTGGTGCTTTTTTAATTTGTCCCTAAATTTTCTTTAAATAGAAGCAATGAGTTAAATTTGGAGACAAAGAAAAGTGACAGTGAAAAATTCCAGAAACCCTTTAAACTGAGTGAATGGCAGACCCAATGGCACTTCGACTGACTAAGCTGAAAAGGAACAAGAACAGTAGAGGCTTTTGTCACTATTTTATATTTTGTCCCAGCTAGAGGCATCTTTTTAGTCATTGCAAGTAATAAAACATTGTCCAAAGATGGGCCTTGGGGGGCTATTATTGTGGGAAAGCATAATATAAAACTATTTATTCTTTGTTCTCAAGGATCATGAGAATAACAGTATTACAGATTTGGAAGGGTCATCTAGTCCAACCCACAGCCCAAGTAGGAGACCCTACACCATTTCTGACAGATGGCAGTCCAGTCTCTTCTTGAAAGCTTCCAGTGATGAAGCTCCCACAACTTCTGAAGGCAACTTCTGTTCCATTGGTTGATTGTTCTCACTGTCAGAAAATTTCTCCTTATTTCTAGGTTGAATCTCTCCTTGTCCAGTGTTAAGGAAATGAGTATACGCATCAGAATGTGGGGTTGCAGTTTGATATCATAGAGTCAATAAAACAGATCTTCAAAGTCTTCAAAAATAATTTACTTGCTTAAACTAACAATGTCCAAAACAAAAAATATTAACACGAAGATCTAGCCTGTTCTCCTTATATAACAGTTAACAAGCTTACAATACATTTAAAGCAATACCAACAAACATAGATTAATGGTTTAAGTATACATTAGTAAACCCAATCACTTTATACATGATTCTGATATCCAGTTTCCATCTATTATTCCTTGTCTGGCCTTCAGGTGCTTTGGAAAATAGCTTGACCCCCTCCTCTCTGTGACAGCCCCTCAAATATTGGAAGACTGCTATCATGTCTCCCCTTTGTCCTTCTCTTCACTAGACTAGCCATGCCCAGTTCCTGCAACCGTTCATCGTATGTTTTAGCCTCCAGTCCCCTAATCATCTTTGTTGCTCTTTTCTGCACTCTTTCTAGACTCTTTTTTATAGTGTGGTGACCAAAACTGGATGCAGTATTCTAGGTGTGGTCTTACTAAGGCTTTATAGAGTGGGATGGGTGCGTGGAGAAATTACTGCATAGTATTAATATTGGTAGTTTACTTTCGGATAAAAACTGGGCAGCCTTTTTCTACTGATATCCCCCCCCCAGGAAATGTCCTTGATTCCCAGCTGACCAGGAGGTTGAAGGTGCTAAAAGTCTCAGATCTCACTTCCAACTTATTTTCTTTAGCATCATGAGATTCTTGACTATGAGAATCCATTTCCCTTCTATGCAGGAAACCTAGGGACAAAAGAGGACCCACCTTTAATACAGCACATGCTGAGAAGTTTCCTCTCTTAAAAATGACTCATATCCACTTGGTTATAACTGTGATTATTTCCTTATTTAGTTCAAGCATTTGTACGTTATTGAGCTTGAAACCCTGAAACAGGGGTTCATAGAATAATTACAAAGATACGAAACTCCCTGCTCCCTTATTTATAATTACTTAACAGAGAAGGAAAAGGGAAATTGGAGGTAATTGTTGGAAACTGGAGGCCTGGAGTGAGCTGTACAAACAATGCCCCTCACTCTGAGTGTGTGTCTGTGCAGTGTGCGTGATTCCCACCTGTTGAACTGTCAGTAAGACACTTGCTTAGAAGGTGGAACCAGTGGTGGGACTTGAATAACTTAACAACCGGTTCTCTGACTGGGTAGGCGTGGCCGGTTGGTCATGTGACTGGGTGGATGACATCACTCATCATACCCAGCCCCACCTCCCGGCCACTCACCTCAAAGGCAGAGGTAGTATTCAGCCGGTTGGGGCTAATCCCACCACTGGTTGGCCCCGCCCCGCCCATTTTTTGGCCTGTTTTTTGGCCATTTTTTGGCCATTTTCAGGCTGTTTTGGGGGCGTTTTTAGGCTGTTTTTTGGACTGTTTTCAGGCTATTTTTGGGGCCATTTTTGGGCCATTTTTTAGGCCAAAAACAGCCTGAAAAATGGCCTGAAAACGGCCTGGGAAAAGGCTTGGTAAACAGGCCAAAAAACGAGCGGGAGCGGTGCCAGCCAGTGGTGGGATTTGATGGTTCGCCGAACTACGCGGAATCTTAACTACCGGTTCGTGAACCCACCTCTGGGTGGAACTGTTTTACTTACACTTCTTACTGCATTTTCACTGTATCTCCCAGCCATTGTTAATATGATTTAAAGTCTGTCCTCATTCTGTTATTTTGGCCAAACTGTGGAAGGATCACTCTGGAAGGCACAGTATGTTGTTCCTGGGGAAATAAGATCAGCCTGCCAATGAAGCCAAGCATCTCTGTAAAGATTATAAATTGCTTGTGATTTGTTGAAAGTCAAGAAATGATACTGAAGTTTTTTTTAAAAAATCCCAGACCAGTGACGTGTTTTCTACAGGAATGATGTAGAATGAACATACGAAAGGGCCTAGTCATTCTCCAGAGCAGTGTAAAGTCTCATTCGGTTTTGTTTACAAACTCAGCGCACAGTTATGTTACAGGGAAGTTGGTTCCAGTGTCAAGCCACGGTTTGCATTTTAACATAAATAAAGGAAATCACTCGAGTGAAATACATTTAGAAAGACGGAGGGAAATTGGCTCAATACATTCAAACAAATGTGGTCATTTCCTATGATGCAACATCAAACCACATTCGGGATGGAGCAACCGTCTGCCATCAATCCATTTCACATCTGCCTTCTCCTCCAATAGCAGCCAGGCTTAGTACGACACTCTTTTCCTAGTGTAACGTTCAAACTGCAACTTTATTCAGGATATTCATCCCGGATGTTCTGTCTACACAGTCAGCCAAATTACGCCTCAAATCAAGGGTTCACCCTTGCAAAACTCTCAATGATATCCTGTCTGCATTTAACCAATGACTGAGGGGAGTGCCTAAGGCAGCGTTTAATATTAACCGGAGAGATTTTACAAAAGTTTACCAACAAACACATTTTAATTAGATTTTTTTAAAAATGTCACTTGTATTACTTGGATAAGTAATTCAAGGCAATGAACATACATGCTACTCCGTCTTCTTCCTATTTTTCCTATAACAACAACCCTGTGAGGTAGGTCGGGCTGAGAAAGAGAGTGATAGGCCCAGCCAGCTTACATGCCTGAGGCAGGACTACAACTCACTGTCTCCTGGCTTTTAGGCCAGCGCCATAACCACCACACCAAACTGGCTCTTTAATTAATTAATTGTATTAATTAATAATTAATTAATACAATTCATTATATTAGTTAATATAATTGGTTGTTGTTTAAATAATTTAATTGTTTAATTAATTTAAGTCATATTTGCAAACAAAAATATTGCCAGTCATATGTTCTCTGATATATTAATAAGAAATTAAGCCCTTCGTAAATAAGAGAGGTTTGCAACAGGACTTGGCAAAAGATAGAAATAAGAGTTTATAGCAGTCTTCCCATACTCGAAGGGCTGTCACAGAGAAGAGGGAGCTGATCAGGGGTGAAATTCAGCAGGTTCTGACAGGTTCTGGAGAACCAGTAGCGGAAATTTTGAGTAGTTTGGAGAACCGGCAAATACCACCTCTGGCTGGACCCAGAGTGTGGTGGGAATGGAGATTTTGCAATATCCTTCCCCCAGGAGTGGGGAGGGAATGGAGATTTTGCAGTATCCTTCCCCTGCCATGCCCACCAAGCCACGCCCACAGAACTAGTAGGGAAAAATTTTGAATTTCACCCCTGGAGCTGATGTATTCTCCAAAGCACCCGAGGGCAACACAAGATGCAACGGGTGGAAGCTGATCAGAGGGAGATCCAACCTGGAAATAAGGAGGAATTTCCTGACAGTGAGAACAATTATTTAATGGAACAACTTGCCTCCAGGAGTTGTGGGTGATCTTCAAGAAAAGATTGAACAGTCAAAATGGAGGATGAACAAATAAAAGACACAATGGTACAATGGGGGGAAAAACTTTGGCTATAACATAGAATTAGAGAAATGGTAAAATTTATGGGAAAGGAACTATAGATTAACAATGGCAACTTCTTATAAAGAAAATGTATATAAAATGTTTTATAGATGGCATTTACCACCTGCAAGATTAGCTAAAATGTTTAAAAATATGTCTAGCAAATGTTGGAAATGCAATAAAAAATGGGCACATTTTATCATATGTGGTGGACTTGTGTTAAAGCAAGAAAATTTTGGGCAAAAATGCACAGAAAAAAAATGCTAGAAAAGATAATAGAGAAACATGTAGACTTTAAACCTGAACTGTTTTTATTAGGGATGATATCAGAAAAAAATGATAAGAAAAGTATGTATTTAATATTATATGTCTTAGCAGCGAGGATTATCTTCGCACAATATTGGAAAAATGAAGAAACACCGCAAGACAAAGAGATAATTAAGAAGATATTACTGTGCAGAAATGGACAGACTTACATTAAAAATTAAACAGAAAGAAGACACAGAATATTATCAAACATGGAACTTACTTTACCAGTGGTTGGAAAAAAGGGGTGGAGATTAAAAAGGTAATCTGTATTGTTAAGCAAATTATATACCCAGACAACACGATGTTTATTAAGCACTAAGAAATGTAATTAATAGAAAATTAATAAAATTTATAATAAGAAAGAAAGAAAAGATTGAACAGTCATTTGTCTGGGATGGTATAACTTCTCCTGCTCTGGGAGGGTGTTGGACTGGAAGACCTCCAAGCCCCCTTCCAGCCTTATGATTTTATAATTCTAACATTTGGAGAGGTCCCACCAATTCTTCATCCCTGTTGCAACCCCGACGTTCCAGAAGACATGGTGATGGTGTCTCCTGCTTTAATTTGGCAGAGTTGAACACATCAATGCATTTATTTTTCCTAATAAAATTTGCAGCATCTTGGTGATTTTTTTTTAAAGCAAAGGAGGGAGAAATTTTGGAAAAATATTTTCTGTTATAGAATATCACTCAAGCAAAAGCCCTGGCAATCCTCCCTGGAATTTTATTAAGGAAGCTTGGCTTTATTTAGAATTGCTGTGATAATCACACACAGCCACACACCCCAATATACTTTCATAAGTAAGAGAGCCTTCTCTCACAAGTCAATCGACCTATGTTCCTGTTGGACTGGGGGGGGGGTTGTCCACAGGGGGCAGTCGAAAAGTCAAAATGGCATCTGCAAAGGTAGTATTAACTTACCTTCCCTACCGGTTCGCAAATGTGAGCGCGCGCATGCGCAAAGCCTCGTCGGCACATGCACAAAGCCTTCTGCGCATGCGCAGAGCGTCAAAAATGCGACGTGCTTATGTCCGGGCAGGTGGGCGGGGCCACCCGCAGTCAGCGCTACCGGTTCGCCCAATCCGGATAGAACCGGCTGAATACCACCACTGGGCATCTGGTGTTAGATGACGAAAGTCCCATCATTTTTATCTACAACACATGTAAAAAAAAGGAGAAAGTTTTGTTGACGTGGTTCTGGGTACCATCTTGTCTTTTGGATGACCCCTTGTGGACACCCCTGAATCAAAACACCATGCAAGGTGGTTCTGAACTGTGTGTTTATATCCCTCTGAGGCAATGGTGAAATTCAAATTATTTTACTATTGGTTCTGTGGGCGTGGCTTGGTGGGCGTGGTGTGGTGTGGTTTGGTGGGCGTGGCAGGGGAAGGATACTGCAAAATCTCCATTCCCTCCCCACTCTAGGGGAAGAATACTGCAAAATCTCCATTCCCTCCCCACTCTGGGGCCAGCCAGAGGTGGTATTTGCCGGTTCTCCAAACTACTCAAAATTTCCGCTACCGGTTCTCCGAACTACTCAACATTTCTGCTACCGGTTCTCCAGAACCTGTCAGAACCTGCTGGATTTCACCCCTGCTCTGAAGAATTTTAAAAGGACAATTGATTTTGTATTTTAACTTTAGAAATACTGTAAAATAAAAACTTTATTTAAAAAAAAGGTCAATTAACAAAAGAAACATTTCTGAGGAGGTGAGTGATGATTACGAGGTTGGCTGTCTGTGAGCTACTGAGTTTGGAAGTGCGGGCATTAAAGGTGCCCACAAGCTGGGCGAAGGGGGGGGTGAGTGACCAAACGTGTATCATAACATTGTGATGCAAACTCTGCCCTTAACATACTTTCCTGCAACATTGCAATGCAAGTATGAAAGGGTGGGGCTTGCATTGAGATCCTATGACACACATTTTGTCATTTTGATTGTGGTTGTGGACAGATGTGCTCTCTGTAACATAAAGAAAATTCACGCAGGTGTGGCATATGTGGCTGGCTGGAGTTTGAGCTGGCTAGTATCTTAATATCGAGGTGTCATTTCTCTGAAGTGCTCAGCCACAGGTCTAGTGGTGAAGATATCAGGCTGGAAGCCAGGAGACCGTGAGTTCCAGTACCGCCTTAGCCATGTAAGCCGCTGGGTGACTTTGGGCCACTCACCCAGAGACTGTGAGTTCTAGTCCCGCCTTAGCCATGTAAGCCAGCTGGGTGACTTTGGACCAATCACCCAGAGACTGTGAGTTCTAGTCCTGCCTTAGGCATGAACTCCAACTGATTTTGGGCCCGTTACTTTCTTTCACCTCAACTCAGGGTTATTGTTGTGGGTAAAATAGGAGGAGGAAGAAATATTAGGTATGTTTGCCATCTTGAGTTATTTGTAAAAATAATAAAAGCAGAAGAAATTTAAAAAAAAACAATTATGAAATGATTTGGGTTCCTTTGCTAGTGATACCACCCCAGTGGCATTTCTGCACTTCAAAACATGTGGTATATTTTGCTGGTAGACCCACCTGGTTCTGCTGGGCGTTGCACAGCATGGATGCTTGGAAGCCACGAGGGGAAGATCGTTGGAAAAGAGTCGTGTGATTGATCATCTGGGTACGAACACGGTCAGTTCCAAGAGTAGATGTAGGGGGAGAGACTCACTCTTCAACTAAGCCTGGCTCTTACCCCAGATATCAAGCAGATCCAGAGGCGGGGAGAAAAAAGCTTTGTGTTCTTTGTAAAGAACGCAAGAAGTCAAGAAGTTGGCTAGCCCAGGGGTCTCCAACCTTGGCAACTTTAAGATTGGCTGAGGAACTCTGCGAGTTGAAGTCCACAAGTCTTAAAGTTGCCAAGGTTGGAGACCCCTGGGCTAGACTTCTTGCATGCAAACCAGTAGTGGGTTCTAAATCCCGTCGCTACCGGTTCGCGCGCACTCTCACGCGGGATGCTTCTGTGCATGCGCAGAAGCGTACCGGGTGGGTGGGCGGAGCCTCCCACCGCCACCGCTACCGGTTCGCTGAACCGCTGATGCAAACCCTGAGAGCTGGGAAACCACCTCTTTTGCCGGCCACACCACAATGCAGGGTTTGCGAGCTGTTTCAGGGCTCTTAAAAAAAAAAAAAAAAAAAGCTACGATCCTGGAAAATTTCTAACTCTATAATGGAAAAATCCCAGCACAAACTCACACATTTTATTATACCTTGTATCACCCCTTGACTTTTGTCAGAAGTCTGAAGAATCTACCCTCAAGCCAAACTAATGATTTTCCTCTAATAAAGTCATGAAAGGGCCACGATGTCTTTGGAAAAAGCAACAATCCAAGGCATATCCTTTATAGCCTTTTGCAGACATTTCTTCGGTTCACAATGAACTTTTCTATATGTGAAGAATGTTATCAGGGCAAGAAGAACCATATTGAGTTGAAACAAATAATCTGAAAGGGTATTTTTTATTTATTTATTTCATACTTGCAGTCCAGTAATAAATGCATTGGTTTAACTGCATGTAACAATATTCTGAGGAGGATTGTATTATGTACCGGTATGTGTCGGGCCACAGTCTTAACTAACATGGCATTGTTTCCAGTAGTGAGTTCAAAAACCCGTTGCTACTGGTTCGTGCGCGCACTTGCATGCATGCACAATGCTTCTGTGCATGCATAGAAGCGTCCCGGGCAGGTGGACGGAGCCTCCCGCCGCCGCCACCGGTTCGCAGAACCAGGCCGAACCGAGAGCAACCCACCACTGATTGTTTCCAATATTTTTAGGATAGTAGGAGAACCAGAAGGAGAACCAGGAGAACGTAGACCTCAAGGACTTTATCTGGAAAGGAAAGTGTTGTGGGTGGTAGATGTTGGACTTGAATTCAGCATAAAATTCACTGGATGACTTTAGGCTAGTTACTCTGTCTCAACCCAATGGGTCAAAAGGAATGTAGTAGTTCCTTATCCAACAAACAAAAAGCTTTTGCCTTTTAATAAAATTTGTCACTCGGAAGAAGATGGAGTCCTTGTGTACTACATATATAACACGACTCTCATCCTACAATGCCAGCCCATCAGGGCTAGTATTTTGAGAAAACCTGACTGAAGATGTTTGCTCCCTTGAGCCGTCCTGACTCTTCCTCACAGCTGAGTTGAAGTCCCACCTCCTGGTCCTTGAGTTAGCAGAAAACTAGATTGGCATAAAATAGGTTACCCATCCTGGTGACCCCTATTCTGCCACAAGCACAGTGACATAAACTGTGCCTTTCTTTTTTTGTGACATTTTGTTAGGTTTTGCGGGGGGGGGGGCAGAAGCATCTCAATTAAAATGAGGCATACTATATGACATAAAATTGAGAATATAAAATACAAGATTACAATATGTACAAAATATGGTCAGGGGTGGGCTGCTGGGGGTTCGCAGGGGTTCGGGAGAACCTCTAGCTAAGTTTCTGTGCAGTTCGGAGAACCCCCAAACCCCACCCCGCCTCTCCCAGGAGTCCCCACACGGCCCGTTTTGGATGCAGGTAAGTGCAGGGCGCGTGCAGAGGCTAGGGGAAGGTGAAAAATGGGCCTACTGGAAGTTCGGGAAGTTCCAGCCCGTTTCCTCCAGAGGGCCATTTTCACTCTCCCAGGGGCTCAACGAAAGCCTCCAGAGCCCGGGGAGGGCAAAAACGCCCTCCCCCACCGTGGTGCAGGAGGCTGACTAGGCCACGCCCACCATGGCCACACCCACCCAGCAAACGGGCAGAGAACACCTTGCTAAAATTTTTGAAGCCCACCCCTGAATATGGTGTATACGGCACTTTAAAAATGAGAACTGGGGGACGCCCACTCCCTCCCACCATGTGTCGCCAGCTAGCAGGAAAATGTCCATCAGTCCTTGTTCTTAATGTGAGAAGGGGAAGGAGCTATCCAAGGAGGCATATTTTGACAAGGTGACCAGGATGGGGGTTTAGCCATCTGCCAACATTCACTGCACATGAATTTTGTGCAAGGAGATATCAGGTAGAAATCTGACACCTGGCCTTACTGCTATTTCCAGAACAACTTTATTCTACAACAATTCTTTTCCAGAACAGTGCCAAACCCATGAACCAACGGAGCTCAAGTATCAGGGATGGAACTGCTGTATGACGAAGCAGAGTAGTTCTCTTTCTCCCCACACATACATACACATTTATTTGTGCATGCTACTGCTGGCCAGCTCTGTAAGAAAAGGAAAAAAAACACAACCTCTCTAAGCTAGATTCTGAACTGGAGGTCTGGAATAGGAAAGAAAAAACCTAGTTTGAAAGGCCTGGACTTTCTGGCAGGTCCAAGCAGGAAAGAAGATAATGCCCAGGAACTGGAGGAGAACTGGTAGGTCCATAACAGCCTAAACCTGCCAATAAACACCAGGCTGATTTCTACACCTGGAATCTCATTGCCAGAATGATGAAGGGCTTCAGTTTATATCCATGGAAAACCTTAAATTGGGATATGGTAGAAAATATTATTTTTAACATACAAATTCTGGAACCTGAACTCTAAAGAAGATCTGAAACAGTATTTGCCTGCTGGTGTCATCACATGTGGGACATTATTTGCTCTCAATTGCTGATGCTTACAGTTATAGTTAAGGGGGGGGGACTAAGTCTACCACTGCTATGAACTGGGGAGGGGGGGGTCAGATCAGATCACATTTTGAGGAAACCACAGACAAAAATAAGTTGTCGTGGCACCTCTGGCCATGATGAGATTCAAAGGAGATAAGATAAGAGAGAACATGCCACGTAGTAAATTGTCTTGAGCATCTGATTTCAGCTGCTGAATTTAATAGAATCTCAACCAGATCTATTGTATACCGACATAAGCATCCTCGTTCATACATTCAGGGAGTGATGATTCAATAGAAGAGGACAGAGCTAGAATGGTGGGTTAAAAGAGAATCAGGAATTTTTACGAAGAAGGAATAGGATTTTATTAGTTTCCCAAAGTGGTTGGAGAAAAGTAGCACTTGTGTCCTACAACTCTTTGGAGATTTTGAAAAACCTTGTTAGGACTCAAGCGCTCCTTTCAGTCTTAAAATGGGATAAGACCCAATTGTTTCAATAGTGAAATGTGCGGCATATAGATTTAATAAATAAATACATAAATGCCAAGTATTCATCCTATCCACCCTTCCTCATTTTGACCGAATGAGAGAACACCAAAGATCGGTAGGTTTCTGGAGCTGCCTTACCCTGAACATGAAAATACTGAAGAAGACTTTTATCTATACAATTTGGGATGAACACCCTTGGAATGGTGTGGGAGTAGGAATGGATTTCCAGAGGAAAAATTGCAGGAACCAGGAGCACTACTCAGGTGACCCTGAGGACACAGATAAACCTCCAAGTGCTTCAAGGACCCTCTAAAACAGTGGTTCTCAACCTGTGAGTCGCGACCCCTTTGGGGGTCGAACGACCATTTCACAGGGGTCGCCGCGCGCGTTAGCCCGCCATCTTTCTCACACTCAATAACCTTCACCTATAACTCTAACGCAAATATCTGCTGGATATTTGCGCAACATTCCAAGCATCAAGCGCCGATTGCGAGCGAGGTTTAAGACGTGAGAAACTAAGATGAGACAGACTTTCAGTGACTAACAGTGTACATTACCATAAACACTATACAAGTATTTTAATGTTGCAGACTTGCAGTATTATAAGTGATACTGATATATAACACTTTTAATTAAGTGGGTACATTGAATAAACATAACTTTGAGTTGCAAATAACATTGATTTTGTTGTTGTCTTGGGTGACAGGTGCTCAGGTATGAAAATGTGCCGCTCAAACACTATACTTTTCCGCACACACTGAAAAAAACTTAGAGGGAACATTGGTGGCAGGGCGGGGGTCCGGGGGGGTCGTGCCATTAGAAAGGTTGAGAACCACTGCTCTAAAAGGATGCAAATGACCAGCTGTCTGCAAGGAGTATAAATCCTTCCATTCCCCACTATCCTGTCAGAGCTGAAGAAGCTTCTTGGATAAGAAGCAAAACGTCTTTAAAGAAAAAACAAGAAAGTCCAGTTGCCTCCTGAAAAAAGCACCTTTGGGACAACCATGACCTGGATGATGGAAAACCTCTACAGACAATACTGCAGAAGGTGTCTCTGAGATGTGGGGCACTCCAGAACTGCCTATAGGTGCACCAGCCACTCTATAGGCACCGCTCTGGCAGACTTTTCAGAGTAATCCATTGTGAGACGTTTGCCATAGCAACTAACCTATCAGAGCTGTCTCATAATGCATTGCTCTGAATATGAGCCCAAAGCAACAGCCGTGGGAGGAGGGGATGCTGCCACTTGGTCTGCAAGCAGGTGGGAGAAGTGGTTGCTTGGAGCAGAGCAGGGAAAGCAACAGTGGAAAGGGAAGTGGTCCTTCTCCAGCCTCACACAAAGGATCTCCCTGATCATCTGGCTTGTTTGTATTATGATAAAGACCACCATCAGCTTCTATCAATGGTAGGGCATGGCTATACATGATATAATAAAGGAGAATATTTGTAGCTCAGGGTTGAAATGAGGGGGTCCTTGGTGCTCTCTGAGCTTGCTTGTTTTCTTGCAGACGTTTCATTACCCAACTAGGTAACATCATCAGTGCTAGTAGGGAGTGCTGTTTGCTCTCAGTTTATATTCTGGTGTCTGGACTGTCTCTATGGGTCTTAGAGATTCTTTGGTTGGGTTGTTTATTGATGGCTCTTTGACACTTTCTTGATTGCAGTGTTGTTTACTTGATTGTTGGTCTGACGTTAACCTTGGAGTTGATCTATGCTGATCTGGATGCGGATTACTGGTGGAGAAGTGCTGGAGTCTTTTTTCTTTTTTGGGCTGGTTGATTGTCTCTTTTGCATAGTCTATAGATGTTGTTAATGTCTAGGTGTCTATATGGCTATCAGCACCAGAATAAGCACCAAAGACCCCTCATACATGATAGATAGATAGATAGATAGATAGATAGATAGATAGATAGATAGATAGATAGATAGATAGATAGATAGATAGATAGATAGATAGATAGATAGATAGATAGATAGATATGATGTGCTATTGATTCTTTATGTTTCAAATTCCTCCATGGACCCAATTTTACAAACCAGGTTCTTAGAGGAGAGGTCTTTACCATACATGCACTAAAATCTTGATCATGATTATTCCTGAGCATTATCTGAGTTTACCTTTGGTGCAGCCTGGATTAACCATTCATTAATATAAGCACATGCTTAGGACACCAAGGGAACATAGAGCATACAATAGAATAACAGAGTTGAAAGAGACCATGGAGGTCTTCTAGCCCAATCCCCTGCAGGTGACCCGGCCTATGCCATTTCAGACAACTGGCTGTCCAGTCTCTTCTTAAAGCATCCAGTGATGGGGCACCCACAACTTCTGAAGGTAAGCCGTTCCACTGGTTAATTGTTCTCATTGTTAGGAAATAGCAACCTAGAAATAAGGAGAAATTTCCTAAGAGTGAGAACAATCAACCAGTGAAACGGCTTGCCTTCAGAAGTTGTGGTTGCTCCATCACTGGAGGCTTTCAAGAAGAGACTGAACAGTCACTTGTCTGGAATGGCATAGGGTCTCCAGTTGAGCAGGAGGTTAGACTGGAAGACCTCAGAGGTCCCTTCCAACTCTGTTACTCTGTTATTCTGAAATTTCTCCTTAGTTCTAGGTTGCTTCTCTCCTTGATTAGTATCCATCCTTTGCTTATTGCCCTGCCTTCAGGTGCTTTGGAGAATAGCTTGACCCCCCTCTTCTTTGTGGCAGTCCCTCAAATATTGGAAGACTGCTATCATGTCACCCCTAGTCCTTCCCTTCATTAGACTAGAAATACCCAATTCCAGCAACCGTTCTTCATAAGTTTTAGCCTCCAGCTCCCTAACAATCTTTGTTGTTCTTCTCTGCACTCTTTCTGAAGCCTCAACATCTATTTTATATCATGGCGACCAAAATTGGACGCAGTATTCCAAGTGTGGTCATATTAAGGCTTTGTAAAGTGCAGAATTTTCCCCCTTAGCTATCATGCCCTTAACTCTTTTACTGCCGCATTCAAATTTAGTCATTTTTAAAAATTGTCCTTATCCGTCATGTTCAACTTTAACATTCCTTGTTAATACAACATTTTCTTCGACACAGGGAGTTACTAAAGCTTAAAGGTTTGGTTTGAAGATATCATTAGAGATCACATTTGTTTACTTCCCATGGCCTGAGAGTTTCACTTCCATGTAAAAACAGCTGACTGGATCTGGCTAAACATTTAACTTTGGCATCTGATTTGTGTAACGGATCCTTTTTATTTTATTATTTGTTTTACTGATTTTTCACATAGGTGAGGTGAGTTAATTGTACCTGCGTTTTCCCCTTATAATAATTTTATTTTTTTTAAAAAAGTATTAAATATGTTGAAAATTTTCATTTGTCTGTTGCACTAGTTGGAAGTAAACAATTTGCTTAGATTGTTTACTGATATTTAGTGTTAAATAAATAATTCTTTAATGTTTATATTTAATATAATTGTGGTATCTGGCCTGGGGAATGTCTTGAGGGTCAAGCAGTGGAAAAGCCAAGGTCACCCCTGCTGGGCTGTACTCAGGGCTGAGGGCCTTACATTGTGATGTAAGCTATAAGACTGCCAGCTTCATTTACTCTGGGTGGCAAGGTGTTTTCTGCATATCATTTCTTTTCCTTAAGCTCTCCCAAGTAAAGTAGATAAATGACAAGGAAAAGGTGGCCTCTGTTCTAATCGACCTGATAATTGTTGCTCTTTGCTTTGCCATGCTCCTCTATCTGTCTGAATTCATTTGGTGGCCGCGAACAGAGCTTTGATCAGCTCAGTGTCACACGGTGGGTCCACCAGACCAGAGGTCTCCAACCTTGGCAACTTTATGATGTGTGGACTTCAATTCCCAGAATTCATGGCTGGCTGAGGAATTCTGGGAGTTGAAGTCCACACGTTGTAGAGTTGCCAAGGTGTCAGGGTTCCGAATAGCATCTGGAATTAAATCAGAGTCCGAGGCAAAGCATTCCTCTAAGTTCCAATTTATTAACAGAGCCATGTCAGCACGGCTGGGAGAAATCCCGAATCTGAAGCCTTCGGGGTTTCTCCACCCAGTTGAAAGTTCAAGCCTTTGTCCCCACACCCCCAAGTTCATCACATGAACCAATCTTCATCTGGCAGCTTGGTTGGAACTCCACCTTCTTCCGTGCAGGTGCAGGACAAAGGATGACCTTGACAATCTAGAAGGAATTTGTTATGGCTACATGCAGACATCCCTCATGCAACTGCCCCTCCCAAATTCCCACAGCAAAGAATACATTTTAAACTAATACAA
>QLTV01001322.1:2272976-2284923 GCA_003457575.1 Thermophis baileyi | reverse complement strand
AGCATCTGGGCATCTGGAATTAAATCAGAGTCCGAGGCAAAGCATTCCTCTAAGTTCCAATTTATTAACAGAGCCATGTCAGCACGGCTGGGAGAAATCCCGAATCTGAAGCCTTCGGGGTTTCTCCACAAGTTCAAGCGAATAGCATCTGGAATTAAATCAGAGTCCGAGGCAAAGCATTCCTCTAAATTCCAATTTATTAACAGAGCCATGTCAGCACGGCTGGGAGAAATCCCGAATATGAAGCCTTCGGGGTTTCTCCACCCAGTTGAAAGTTCAAGCCTTTGTCCCCACACCCCCAAGTTCATCACATGAACCAATCTTCATTGCTTCATCCTCTGGTAGCTTGGTTGGAACTCCACCTTCTTCTGTGCAGGTGCAGGACAAAGGATGACCTTGACAATCTAGAAGGAATTTGTTGTGGCTACATGCAGACATCCCTCATGCAACTGCCCCTCCCAAATTCCCACAGCAAAGAATACATTTTAAACTAATACAAAGTGTGGCAGGCCAAAGATCCAAGAAAATGGTTTCAGCCTGACACAAGGTTGGAGACCTCTGCACCAGATCATCTCTAGAGTCCACTTATGGTACACCAGGGTCAGTCTTCTGAATGGCCCAGCATCCTCCCCGTTTCTTGGTGGCAATCTCTGATGTTGTCAGCCTTGTAGGTAGACCAAACAGGAAACATGGCCAGAGCAGCTAATTCTAGTTTATTGTAAGATTACATTCATAGAATCATGATAGGTACTTAGTACCTCTCTCTTCCCTATATAGCCCAAGAAACTAGTGTAGAAAGTTAGCACCCACCCCCCTCCTAGAAGAATAAAATATTTTGAGGAATATTTTAAAAAGGCAGAATATTATATTTCCCTGGATGAGAAAAGGAGAAACAGGTTTTTAAAGACAAAGAGCAGCTCCCTGCCCCCAGCAGATATTTGGTGCACATTAAGACTGGGCCAGCCGATCTACAAAACAAAAGCCCTTCAGCTCCAGGGTGATGGGATTAAGACATGACCCTCCAGGACATCATAGTTATAGGATTATCTATCAGCAGGGCTCACCACATGGCACAACCAAGCCCCTTCATTACATCAGCCCAAGGTTCAACCAAACTTGATTCAGACAAACCTGACTCCACATGGGAGTCTGACTACAGCCAATAGAATACATGTTCTTGTGACAGGAACAGGAAGCTCAAGGTCAAAGCCGAAGAGAGGGTATAAATAACACTCACTCTCCGCTCTATGTGGTCAGCTACCCAGAATCACATATGCTTGGTGGTTCTGCTTCACCATTAAACCGTCTTTCCAATCAGCCTCCATGTTTCCAGTGTCTTTCTCCCCACTTGGAACTGAACCCACATGGACATTTCTTCCAACAATTGGGAGGGTCCCTCCTGAGAAACTTGCCAGCACACATTCTTGCTGAGGGCTCAGTTCCCTTGGCTGCTTCTCTTCTCCTGTTTCCCAAGAGTTTTCCCACAAAGCATTACAGATCCTTCCCTCTTCCTAAGCTGAGATATCATTTTCTGAAAATTGCTTGGCAATTCAGCACAGTATGCTAAGATTTCCACTACTGTGATTGTTGATTATATGCAAGATATTGTCTTTCTTCCGTGGAAATAAAACCCACCATTTTATAAGACTGAAAAAGAAGAAATACTTATTTTGGCCTAATATAGTATTGTGATAATTTTGCTATGTCAGCAATAAATTATTATGGGAATCTCCTCCTTGTTGACCTCTTATATAAGAGAAGTCACAAAAAAATCCCTGTTTGTTCCTTTATTTCTGCTGATAGTTGTTTTCAGTTTTAGTATGAAAAGCGCAACCCATGACAATCCAAAAAACACAAGCACTACACCAGTGGTTCTCAACCTTTCTAATGCTGTGACCCCCCCGTGACCCCCCCGCCGCCGCCGTGGCCCCCCCCGCACGGGATGAGGTGACAAAGGGGGCGTGGCACCAGGGGCGAAATGCTCCCGGTTCGGGCTTGCCTGCGGGTCGCCGGACAGCTGATAGCGTCGGAAGCGGGAGACTTCACCCCGACGCCGCCATTTGGGTTCTTTTACCCTCTGCGCATGCGCAGAGGGTAAAAGACGCCGCCGCCGCCACACCCCCCCCCCGCCGCCGCGACCCCCACCCCCTCCCCGCACGGGATGAGGTGACAAAGGGGGCGTAGCACCATGGGTGAAGTGCTCCTGGTTCGGGCTTGCCTGAGGGTCGCCGGACAGCTGATAGCGAAGGAAGCGGGACACTTCACCCGGACGCCGCCATTTGGGCTCTTTTACACTCTGCACATGCGCAAAGCGTTCTGCGCATGCACAGAGGGTAAAAGAACCCAAATGGCGGCGTCCAGGCGGGTGGGCGAAGTCTCCCGCTTCTGTCGCTACCGGCTGTCCGGCGACCCGCAGGCACGGCCGAACCGGGAGCATTTCACCCATGGTGCTACGCCCCCTTTGTCACCTCATCCCGTGCGGGTGGCACCAAGATGGCGGACTAACGCGTGCGGCGACCCCTGTGAAATGGTCGTTCGACCCCCAAAGGGGTCGCAACCCACAGATTGAGAACCGCTGCACTACACAATCCGTGAACCTTTGGGTCATGTTTCAGAGATATTTCCTTACCAGATCCCACAACTGCAGAGTTTCTAAAGAACCTGCGTTTTGTCCAGGATAAAAGTTACAGGATATCGGGTTCGTACTTTCATATGTGGTGGACTTGTCCAAAAGCAAAAAAAATCTGGATGAAAATATTTTCTGGATGAAAATACACACATGGTTAGAGAATGTGATAAAGCAACATATAGACTTAAACAAGAAATATTTTTGTTAGGTATATTACCAGAAAATTACAAGAAAGGGACTACATATTTAATAATACATGTGTTGACAGCAGCGAGAATTGTATTTGCACAATACTGGAAAAATGAGGATACACCTACAGATGAAAGTATAATTAGAAAAATATTAGACTGTGGATAGATTGACATTAATAATAAAAGATAAGGAAGAAACAGAATGTTTTTTAACATGGGATATGTTTTATCAATGGTTGGATAAAAGAGGTAGAAATTAGAGGATGAAAGATTACTGAAATATATAAATAAATGAAGTAATTTTTTTTTACTATAATAAGTAAATTGTAGTATTTTAATTATGGATGTTATTATAATTATTACTTTTACTACTAGTTTATTAATACTTTGTATAAACAAATTGATTTTGGGTAGGACTGATTAAATTGATGTGTTGTTATAGAAATGGCTAGTTTATATCATTATGGAAAAGTAAAAAGTTGAGGTTTGATGCAGAGGTGGGTTCCTACCAGTTCGGACCGGTTCTATAGAACCGTTAGTAACGTGGCGGCCTGGATCGCTGGAACCGGCAGCGACCCAGGCCTGCCACACCCCCGAGCCGGTTCTCTCGGCGGCGCCATAAGCGCCGCCATCTTGTTTTTTGCTTCTGCGCATGCGCAGAAGCTTTTTTTACGTACTGCGCATGCACCCCCGCGCAACACGCCCACGCAGCGCATCCCTGAGCGAACCGGCAGCACCTGAATCCGGAACCCACCCCTGGTTTGATGTTAATGCTTTATTCTACTGCAACAGAAGGAGTCGGAAGTCAAGGCCTTTTTTTTTTCTCTCCCTCCCCCCTCACTTTTCTTTCCTCTTTTCCTCCCCACTGTGTCCTCTTATTTGCTTTTCTATTTTTTGTATTTTATTCTATAATTGCGCATGCTCACATTTGCGAACCGGTAGGGAAGGTAAGTGAATACCACCTCTGACCATAACCTTTATCCTCTTTGTTGCTCTTCTAGTCTAAGGCTATAGTCTATAAATGTGGGCCAGTCACTTGTCATTCTACTCTCTGGTGTTTTGGAGAATAAGTCAATCTCTTTTTTTTTTTTCCCTGAGACATCCCCTCAAATACTAGACGACAGCTATCATGTCCCCCAGATCCTTCTCTTCAATAGGCTAAGCATCCTTAGCTCCCTATTCATTCATCATTCATTCATTCATCATTCATCATCTTATTTAGCCTTCAACCAGTTTGGGAGTGTGAAAGACCTCAGATGAAGTCATTCATCACCGATTTGTGGGAACTTCCAAAGGTGCAGGCATTCTAAACCTCTTTTCTTTTTGTGAGTTATAACCAATACATTAACGTTTTTCCTGAGCTTTTAACTTCCTCCACAGTTTTGAAAATCGTTTTCTGTCCTCCTTAAAGTTAATTCACCATGCTAAATATGCATTCTTACATTTTTTTTTTCATATGAAAAGTATCTCTCCTCTGTATGATTCATTTCAAAGATCGGATTGTTCACTTGCCAAGGCAGACAGTTCCTTTCTGCTCCCACTAAGACAGGTTGCTCTGACTACAATGGGGTTGTATGTTTGTGGCAGACAAGCAAACATTTTTATTGCTTTCTATGGAGGAGGTTGACAAAAGCAGAGAAAGCACACAAAATTATCTGCTACAATGTCCTACCTGTCAATGACTACTTCAGCTTCAACTGCAACAATACACGAGCTCACAATAGATACAAACTTAATGTAAACTGCTCCAAACTCGACTGCAGAAAATACGACTTCAGCAACAGAGTGGTCAATGCCTGGAATACACTACCTGACTCTGTGGTTTCTTCCCCAAACCCCCAAAACTTTAACCTTAGACTGTCTACCGTTGACCTCACCCCATTCCTATTGCGATATGTCACGTGACGACAACGTGTCGTTGCGAGTTTAACATCCCCTGCTCTGGAGCTATGCTTCTTGAGAATTATTGGATACTGGTTAGTTTCCAGAAACAAATATATTCAAAACAATTCATAATTACCATTCCTAAAGCTGATAAGCTCTTTTTTGGTGTTCTATTGTGTCTTTTTACATTGTATTGAATTAGCTTGACATGTTTGCTTCCATTAGGCACAAGACATCTGTGTGAAAGTTTAGTCTTACCTTTGTGCCTTTCTAATTGATTAATGATACCTTACTACACTAGAATTGCTGAGGTCAGAGAGTGAAAGGTTGGAGGTTTTAAACTTCCTCTTCCAGACTCCCACTAAGTCTACACAACTTTGACAATACCTCTTGCTTTCGAGCAACAGCTTGGTCATTCCAACAGCCACCACCAGTCTTAATGGAGTCACTTTATCTGGCATGTCCCCCCTAACCCCAGGATCTGTGAGAGACCAGGCTCTCATGAACTGTGCTGAATGTTTGATGGGAATAAAATAAAATAATAAAATAAAATAAAATAATAAAATAAAATAATAATAAAATAAAATAAAATAATAAAATAAAATAAAATAAAATTAAATTAAATTAAAATAAAATAAAATAAATAAAATAAAATAAAATAAATAAATATACCTGTTTGTTTTCTAATCCTTTTCCAGAGGGCTTGCCATCTAGAAATACACATTTTAATCACTTTGCTTAGGTAGCAGTTGAACAACTGTGGACTACAGCAGAAGTTCCATACTGTGTTTAATATCAGGCAAATCTAAGGTTGTGTAGAAAATTAGCACCCACCCCTCTCCTAGAAGAATGAAATATTCTAGGAAATATTAAAAAGGCAGAATATTATACCTTCCTGGATGAGAAAAGGAGAAACATACTCTTGGAAAGCAGCCCCCACCTTTGTTAATAGCCCCAGAAAGACTGGTGCCAACCTATCTACAAGACAAAAGACTGGGCCAGCTTATCTACAAAACAAAAGACCTGCACCCTCAGGACATAATAGGATTATCCCTCTACCCATCTCACCACATGGCACCTGGGAAGATTGCATCACCCAGCAAGGTTCAACCAAGCCTTGGATTCAAGACAGCCTACAAAGCAGTAGTGGGTTCTAAATCCCGTCGTTACTGGTTTGCGTGCGCGCTCGTACGCGCGATGCTTCTGTGCATGCGCAGAAGTGTCCCAGGCAGGTGGGCGGAGCGTCCCGGGTGGGTGGGCGGAGCGTCCTGGGTGGGTGGGCGGAGCGTCCTGGGTGGGTGGGCGGAGCCTACTGCCACTGCTACCGGTTCGCCGAACCGGGCCGAGCAACCCACCACTGCTACAAAGTTACCCCTGCATGGCCCCATGGGAATCTGACAACCAATCAGAATGCATGCCCTTGCCACAGGAACAGAAAGCAAGTTCAAAGCCCAAGAGAGGGTATAAATCTCTCTCTCTCTCTCACCCATGTGCTTGATTGCCCAGGACCTCAAACCATGTGGTCCTGTCCACCATTAAACCATGTTTCCAAACAGCCTCCATGTTTCCAGTGTCTTTCTCCCCACTTGGAACTGAACCCAGATGGACATTTCTTCCAACAGTTGGTTGGCATCTGCCTGCTGCCCTGGAGAAAAGAACATCAGAATGTGCCTACACGTACGGAGTTCATTCCCCAAAACTTCCTTTTCAGTCTAATACACCCTTCACTAGTATTACCTTCATGTAGAAGAAATAAATGGACCACACATTTGAATTTTAAGCCACCTGGAGTCATTGATTCAGATGGGCGGCTATAGAAATTGAATGAATGAATGAATGAATGAATGAATGAATGAATGAATGAATGAATGAATGAATGACTTCATTACTTACAATTGGTAAAGTTGTCTAAAATGGTATGTTTTCACCTGCTAGTGCCACACTGATAAGCACGTGATTAAATGAGTTTCCACTGGAAAGTGCAAGCAATAATAAAGTTCTGCTTTTAGGCCTTCGTGATCTAATGGAACAACAGTAGAATAAAATTTCTTCTAATGTAAAGGAATCTTAAAATATAACCCCACTACTAGACCATTCTGGGTTTCAAAAGTATTCACCTCTTTCAATTGTGTTCCAAAGACATCACTCCTATTATTAATTGACAGAAAAGTACAACATGTAAACACATACAAGTGGATCCTGTCACTTATGTTGCTAAACATATTATAGGTACACATGAACGAAATGCACTACTTGCATATTTTGATCTGAAAGGAAAGAACCCAGGAGAGTTCTGCTATTTTATTAGGAGAAAGAGGGGGAATGCCATGGTTTAGATCACTCATTCTCAGCTCAACTGAACTTCATTGTTGCTGGCCTGCGCCGGATTTAATACGGAGAACAGAGGTGGTATTCAGCCAGTTTGGACCGGTTCGGGCGAACCGGTAGTAGCGACCTGCGGGTGGGCCCGCCCCCCGCCCCCCCCCACCCCAGCACTTTGCTGTCCTATTTAGGCACATTTTGAAGCCGCGCGTATGCATGCAAGCTGTGCGCGTGAGAAAGGCGCATGAGCAGAAGACATGCGCATGTGTGGAAGGGGCACGCAGAGAGGTGAAATGCTCCCGGTTCAGGCGTGCCTGCTGGTCATCGGAGAGCCGGTAGCGATGGCAGCACTAGGCTTCACCCACCCGCCCGGATGCTGCCATTCTCTGCAGAAGACCATGTGCATGCATGATAGGGGCGCACGCTCACATTTGCGAACCGGTAGGGAAAGTAAGTGAATACCACCTCTGACGGAGAACACGTGTTAACAGATATGCTCACTCATTGCTTTCCTCTTAATTATATTTACTGTATGTTAGGACTCTGTCCAAACGGTTGGGTTGGTTAATATAAACAAGCCACAAATCAATGTTTAAATGTATATATGTAATATTGCTTTAAATGCATTGTTGCATTCTGACTGGCAGTAACGGCCATAAGAGGGAGCTAGAGAACATGGTTTGTTCTCTCTCTCTCTCCTGATCCATTGCTTAAGTGACTTCGTGTCTGAGAGTAAGCTCTGTGTGTAGTTTAACTATCTGTGATAGTTGAAATCTTTGTTTGCTGATTAAGACAAAGAAAGGCCGATAAGGAGACTGCTGTACTTCTAAACACTGACTGACTGAACATGTATGATTCGGACTGTTATTTGGACTGTGCTATTTCTTTGAGTAAACTATTTTTATACACTTTAACGTATCTGTTTATTGATTGGATCATTACTTATATCTACTGCAACATTACGGTGAACTGTGCAAGCCTTCAGGGCCCAGAGGTTACTCTGCACAATTCCTTAACACTGTATATCTTTTTGAAACTTTTAAATGTTTATTGCTTTAAAAACCAAATTCACAAAATATGAAAACCAAAGAATTTGCATTGATCATCCCTATCGGTATTCTTAAACAGCTTCTTTGAAACAATTCAACATTAGTTTGTAGAAAACTAGAGTCATCAAAATGCTGCATATAATCAACAGACACCACAATGAGTCAACTCAACTGATCCCAGATTATTCACAACTGACCTACTTTTTTTTCTTATCCTTCAAAGAACGACATTCTTTATCTACAAGCTGACCTTTTTGAACACATTATTGGAATGAAGATGAGAAGGGGAATTTCACTCCATCTTCCTCAACAGTTGCCTATTCCCAGATATGAAAGCAGGCAGAAGTTCTCCATGACCAACTATTGCCTTGCTTTCTTTCTCCAGTCATTATTAACACCTTGCAAAACCACAGAAGTCCGTATTTCCTTTTGGATCTTTCAAATTGGTAATTGTTATTTGCAAGGATGGATATATAACATCTCTCAAGTTTCGTTCTCTCCCACATAAAAAAACATGGAGGATCTAGTACAGTGGTTCTCAACCTTTCTAATGGCACGACCCCCCCGCAAAAATACATGCAGTCGCCAAGTGTCTGAATTTTGGTCACATGACCACGGGGATGCGGCAACAGTCATAAGTCACTTTTTTCAGCATGCGCAGAGGGTAGAAGAACCCAAATGGCAGTGTCCGGGCTACCAGCTGACGGCGACCCGCAGGCACGGCCGAACCGGGACCTTTTTACCCCTGCAGTGACGGTGGCACCAACATGGCGGGCTAACGCGCGCGGCGACCCCTGTGAAATGGTCGTTCGACCCCCAAAGGGGTCGCGACCCACAGGTTGAGAACCGCTGATCTAGTAGAAGAGGCATCAGCTTTCCTTCCTAAACTGTTAGAGATGTACCATCAAATTATACCCAGTATGTTCATACTGGGTAACATACAAATTTGAGATAGCCAGGTACCATGTTTGTTCTTGAGGTGGTTGGTTTAGATGAAAAGTTAGAGGCTCCTGGAAAAATTGCATATTTGTGCAGCTGATGAAAAGAAGGACTAGGGGAGACATGATAGCAGTGTTCCAATATCTCAGGGGTTGCCACAAAGAAGAGGGAGTCAAGCTATTCTCAAAAGCACCTGAGGGCAGGACAAGAAGCAATGGGTGGAAACTAATCAAGGAAAGAAGCAACTTAGAACTAAGGAGAAATTTCCTGACAGTTAGAACAATTAATCAGTGGAATAACTTGCCTCCAGAAGTTGTGAATGCTCCAACACTGGACGTTTTAAAGAAGAGATTGGATAACCATTTGTCTGAAGTAGTGTGGGGTCTCCTGCCTAAGCAGGGGGTTGGACTAGAAGACCTCCAAGGTCCCTTCCAACTCTGTTATTCTATTCTGATCTCCTGATCAGATGTTTTGATTTTTTTTAAAGATAATTGTTCTAATTGCCTCCTTTGGAATAAGGATGTCCAAGCCTTTGATTGTCTTGCCACACTTCATGGAATGATAGAACTTGGGACAGCTGGAAGAGGCAACTGAAGTCACCAAGTCCAACCTCTGGACTCAGTTCAAGAATCCAAAACAATGGCTACCCAGACACATCCAGCAAAGGAGAAGCCATCACTACACCAGGAAATTGGCTTGACTATCAAAATGCACTTAGCATGAAGGATTTCTTTCTTGAAATTCAGTCAGTATTTGCCTTCCTGAAACTTAAATCCGTTATTCACTATTTTGCACTTTGGAAACAGAAAAGAACAGCTCTTGATAATCTCTTTGTTATATCATACTTAGAGTCATGGACAAGCAATATTTGTTGCTTGCATCTACAGTAAATAGGTATCTAAATCAATCAATCTATGTTTCAAATCAGTTCAGTACAAAAAGGAATCTGATCTCAAATCCGATTCTGCAGCAGAAGTTGCAGGAAAACAATCTTGCCAAGAGGGAGTGGTTGAAAATTATTTATTACTGTCTTGTGCCAAACGTGTGCAGTGCTGAATCAGAAAAACCTCAGCCAACAATATATGGTTCAATGGAAGCTACAAGACTGGAAAAACAAGGGGAATCCAGATGTTACAACATGCTTGTTTACACCCTAATCACTCACATTAGACCACCACATTGTTAGACAGTGAAAATAAACCCAAATCCAGTGATTCACATATCTCAGAGCCAGATGTCACAATAATCCACTTTTAAAGTCAAGGAATGCAATCAATGGAAGGGGGAAATCTGCTCTTAAATGTGCAAGAAAAATAGTTTGATAATATATTTCAAAGTAAACATTCTGGAGAAGCAGCTACAACTGCTCTTTCTAAGGGGGCTACTCCTGGCTATCCAGTCCTTGGCCTTCCATTGTAAGTTACAAGTGGAACAGCAACCGATAGGAGCACCTTATGGTCACCACAGCATCCCACCAACATGCATGCATGAAGAACCCAACTCACATTATTTATAAACTTTGAGATGGGGTCGTTTCTGTACACTATTCTTTTAAATGGCATACAATATTTTCCATTTTTAATAAAAGAGATACTATTATGATGCTGAAGGGGCGCAGTAGCCTAGCGATTAAGTTGCTGGGCCTGTCAACTTGAACGTTGATGGTTCGAGACTCTAATGTTGTGCAACAGGGTGAGCTCCCGTTCCTTGCTCCAGCTCCTGCCCACCTAGCAGTTCAAAAGCAAGCAAATGAGAGTAGATAAATAGGTACCACTTTGGTGGGAAGGGAGCAGCGTTCTGTGAGCCTTTGGCGTATAGTCATGCTGGCCACATGGCCACAGAAGCATCTTCGGACAACGCTAGCTCCTTCAACTAAGAAAGGGTGATGAGCACCGCCCCTCAGAGTCGGACACGACTGGACCGGGGAACCCTTACCATTTACCTTTACCTATTATGATACCATAATATGAATGTCTTCACTGTAATACTATCATGGAATAGTCCTAAAATGCAGTATTGCTGAATTTAAGTGGTGATTTTAAAAGCCTTTCCAATCAAGAATGTTTTAGCCATAAGCAGAAAGTTCTGTTCATTTTTAACATTACAGTAGTGTTGTTATTCCTCTGAATTAAAAACAACCTATCTCCATAACATTATTTCTTTATTATTACTATTTTTTTTTCATAAAGAAGATCAAAGCACAAAGTTACACTGAGTTAACAGATGTGCTTTCTGGATATTTTGTTCATCTCAAATAAACCCAGCCCTTAAAAAAAACAAAAGGAGCATTAAAGGATATCTGTACCTGTTTGGAAAAAAAAAGTTAAACTTTTTGCAGTTTGGAAAAAAAGTCAAATGACTACTGGAATGAGTGGATGCTGTTGTTGTATGGATTCTTCACAAAAGTAAATGAAACATGAGAAGCCACCATCATGTGTAGCTGGAAGAGCTGCCAGCTTCTAGGTGCACTTAAAAATTAATGAGTGTTTTTTAATAGACCATGTTGTCATCAGAGAAGCCAGAGTGATAAAGAGCAGGTTCCTGGCCTCTTTCTGCAATCATGTCTCTGGCAACTCCCTGGCAAGTGGATCCCTTTCTAGGCAACCCTGAGGAAAATGACTTATCCTTTCACTTGGTCCCAACTGGCTTTTGGCTTGTCTTGCAGCTTGCATGGCCAGTTCACCACTAGGAGATTCACAGCTTAAGGGATGACACCAAAGGACATCACTCCTCCAAGAGGCTGGGCAGCTTTCAGGGTGCAAACTGCTAATATCTGTTGTGTTGCCTGAACTCGTAATCTTTTAGGAGCCTTCTCTTCTCTTCTCTTCTCTTCTCTTCTCTTCTCTTCTCTTCTCTTCTCTTCTCTTCTCTTCTCTTCTCTTCTCTTCTCTTCTCTTCTCTTCTCTTCTCTTCTCTTCTCTTCTCTTCTCTTC
>QLTV01001322.1:2227830-2249811 GCA_003457575.1 Thermophis baileyi | reverse complement strand
GGAGAGGGGGGGAAGGGAGAGAGGGGGGAGGGAGGGGCGCAGGAGCTGTGCCAGTGTGCGGGAGGCTGTGGTTTGGAGGCCTCCCTCTGGGCGCAGGGCTGCGGAGAGCCAGATCAGGACCTGGAAGGGGGCTCCCTTCCTTTGCTTGTCCCCTCGGAGTCGTGGCTTCTTTGGGGGCTGCTCTCACTCCGCTTCAGAGAAGAACCACCGGACACGTCCGCCTCATCCGGGCTAAAGAAGAAGGCCGCCCTGCTTTCCTCCTCCTCGCGCTGAGCCGTGGCAACTAAAGGGCCAGGCTTCACTGGTGAATCAATGCCTGGCACATTAAAGACAACACAAAAGGGTCACAAAAGTGGAGCTGGGCCACAGCACCGGCCCCACGGATGAGACCTTCATCCCCCAGACATGACCCCATTTACCAAGCAAAGCTTTAAAAAAAAATGGAACAGCAAAAGTTCCTTGAGGGGAAAAAAATTAGCACTTCCTAATAATGCCTGAACTGAGATGCCAGGCACATTCCTATGCCAGAACCATCGCTCTTCTGAATTTGTATTAATCTAAAACAGGGGTGTCAAACTCAAGGCCCAGGGGCCGGATCCGGCCCACAGGGTGTTTAGATCTGGGCCGCAAGGCCGCCCTGGAAACAGTGAAGGACCGGTGAAGTGACTCTGCCAATGAAAATGGAGCTTGGGAGGGCCGCGTGCGGCTCTCCCGAGCTCCGTTTTCGCTGGCAGAGAGTTGCAGGAGGCTGTTGCAGCTGAAAATGGAGCTCGGGAGCCTGTTCTTGCTGGCAGAGTGCTCGGGCCACCACAGGTGCCAACACGAGTGACGTCAAGCTGGCCACACCCACCCTGGCCATGCCCCCCCACCCCCCCCCCAAGGTCAAACACAACCCTGATGCGGTCCTCAGTGAAATCGAGTTTGACACTCCCCGATCTAAAGGAAATATCTGCAAATAATAGTTCTAGACCAGCTGAGTTTGAAGGGGGACATTCTCAGAACTACTTGACAATATAATATTGCCATTTATGCATTTTGGTTCTTGGCTTCTCCTGAAAATAATAGCCCACTATTGAGGTGGACTAGGTGATCTCCAAGCCCCTTTCAATCCTAAACTATTATGATCTGTCACAGGGGTGAAATCCAGCAGGTTCTGGAGAACCGGTAGCGGAAAATTTGAGTAGTTCGGAGAACCGGCAAATACCACCTCTGGCTGGCCCCAGAGTGGGGTGGGAATGGGGATTTTGCAGTATCCTTCCCCTGGATGGGGGTGGGGAGGGAGATTTTGCAGTGTCGTTCCCCTGGAGTGGGGTGGGAATGGGGATTTTGCAGTATCCTTCCCCTGGAGTGGGGAGGGAATGGGGATTTTGCAGTATCCTTCCCCTGGAGTGGGGTGGGAATGGGGATTTTGCAGTATCCTTCCCCTGGGGTGGGGTGGGAATGGAGATTTTGCAGTATCCTTCTCCTGCCATGCCCACCAAGCCACACCACGCCCACCAAGCCACACCCACAGAACCGGTAGTAAAAAAAATTGGATTTCACCACTGGTCTGTCAGTTCTGGATCATCTGTTGACCGCAGGCAGCAATTAAAGAAAAACAGGAGCATCCAGAAAAATCAAAAGCACCCGGCATGTCAAAAATAGGGGATCAGACAGCCCCAAAGATCTCTTCACCTAATGGGCTCTGAGTTGCTCATCTCCTCAGAGTCCCCCCCAAAGGGAAAGAGGTCCACCTGCTTGTCCTTCAGCCCCTGCAGAGCCCAGCTGGACAGGGGGGGGGGGACTCTGAAGGCTGGCCTGGCCTTGCTCCTGGGGCCCTGAGGTCGCTCGCTGGCTCCGACTTACTCAGCTCTTGGTAAACCGAAGTGGCTTCTTTGGCCAAGAACAGGGGTGGCTTTTGAGGGGACCCCGCCTCCATCCTCATGAACTCTTCACAGCAGTGCTTCCACTGACCTGGACAGAAATCAGGAAAGGGGTCGAGTTCATATTCTCCATTTTTAAATACTAGCCAACACAATTCCGTTTCAGAATAAGCATTTTCCCCATAAAAACGTGTATCATTGTTTTTATAATTGCACCTGATTGACGGGTAAACCGAACCTCCCTACGGTGATAATCTCTTAGGTAGCCATAAAGTCTCTGAATCAACCACAGCCGAGCTAACTGATATTTCGTATTTCCAAGACAGGATATGGACGAGTGCAGTGGATGGCCCAACCCGTCTTTACCATCACAACTTTATACTTGGTTGTATCGGTCTGACATGGCCATTTATTGGCAAGGCCCTGGGGAAGCCCTAATCCCTCCAGAGACCATTAAAAACAAGTTTTAATGGTCTCTGGTGGCGTGGTAGTTAGAATGCAGTATTGCAGGCTAACTCTGCCTACTGCCAGCAGTTCAATCCTGACCAGCTCAAGGTTGACTCAGCCTTCCATCCTTCCGAGGTCGGTAAAATGAGGACCCAGATTGTCGGGGGCAAGATGATGACTCTGTAAAACCGCTTAGAGCAGGCTGTAAAAGTCCTGTGAAGCGGTATATAAGTCTAGGTGCTATTGCTATTGCTATTTGGGCTTTTGGGCCCTCCCTCTGAGGGGGCCTGCATAAAGCCAGGTTCTGCCAGTTTTGAGAGATTCCATTGTGGCTACGGGGCGGGGGGGGGGGCTTTTGCAAATGTTGGGGCTGTTGTGCAAGGGCAACCACAGCTGTTTGCACTTTCCTCCAACCAGGAAAAAGGAAGGCGAGCCACTTACTGAAATCAAAAAAGTGTTGCGAGAAAGCTTCCATCCACTTGCAAAGATCCTGCCGGCTTTCTGCTTGGAAAATCCGAGCTGCGGCCTCGCCAGGCTCAGGGTTGATGACGGAGAAAAGGTTGGCCTTTTTCCCAGCCTCTTTATCCACAGGACGAATCTGAGTTTCCTAAACGTTACACAAAACCGTAATGTTGCCGTGCGCACATTGTGTGGTCTCCTTTAACCTGGTTTCAGCTGAAACACAAACACAAACACACACACCACACTTTCTGCTCTTCTCCTGCGTGTCCATCCACCCCAGCAACCATTCAATGTGCAGCTTTATTTTTTTACATCTTATTGTCTTGGTGGAAAAATAATAAATAAATGCCCCCAAGAACTGACCCTCCATCAAAACACGCTGAATATTTTCACAGATTTTTAAAGAGGCTCTACTGGAGGAGTTGTTTGAAATCCACGGAGCTGTTTGTAGCTTGTCGGATTCATTTGTTCATTCTAAAAATAGAAGATTAAGTAATGCATCCATAAATGTGGCCTCCGGTTAATGCAGGTAACCATAGATACCAGTAGAAAACTAAGCCAAGGAGTTTTGCATTCAACAGGTTAGAATTGCGGGCCTCCCAGTGACAAGAGTTCATTTAGCATCTGCACCGTGTCTTGTGACACAAATCTATATATATAAAAGCGAAATGCCACTCATGCATCATCACAAAATCTCCAGAACCGTAAAGCCTACAAACTTGGAAGTTTCCCACGTATGTTCCTCTTGCCTTCTAGGTGCTCACTAAGAAAGGATTTTTCAAAATGACCATCGCAGCATGAGTATTTCTTATATTATTATTAACACGCTCTGATGCTAAGGAGTTCTACTCCCCCACTCCCCACCTGAAAAGAAATCTGATCCAAATGCAAAACACAAGCAGAGGAGAGGAGTTTCAGTTTCAGTTTTACTTTCACAGCAGCAAGCAGGGGATAGGATAGGGGAGGCTTCTGTGGGGCAAGGCTGAGGGAGAGAAGGGGAGAGGAGAAGCCGATCCGTAACTACTCATTAATTTTCAAGCTGTAAGTGTCGATTTATCAAGCCCGATCACATAGTTTCGTAGGGGAGCACGGGTATTCAGCTAGTGCTTTTATGAAGCAAAAGCTGTTCTATGATGAAAACCACTTTATTCTTCCTTTTGATTATTCAAGGGATGGAAGATGCTAACTTCAGCAATAACAGGCCCGTCCTTCTGAAGCTGCAATGCAGTCATGCAGCAAAGGGAAAACGTCCAAGGAATTGCATATTAAGGATCTTATTTAAAAGCAGCTTCTGTAGCAGAATACAGATTTAAGCAAGCAGCGAAGTGCTCCCCAACTCGTTGGTCATAAATGCCTAAATGGGTTCCAGAGCCAGACATGGCGGGGAGAGGGGGGGAGGGGAACAGGGAGGGGGAGGGGAGGCGTTCTTCTACTAAATTCCCTAAGCTGGGAAAATAAGTTTCAACCAAATGCCCAAATCTGGGAAGCTCTTTGGCCTCACGTACATCCAGCTCCAGTCCATTGTGAAAAGGGGGAGGGGGGCACTTTTGCTGCCCCCCCCCGCTTTTAAGTCGGCATTTCTCACCCGGGGCAATGCCACCTGTTATGTATTAAATATATATAGTTGTGTTAAAGTGTGCTAAAGTGAAACTAACCTTTAGATGACCCTAACGTTAACTTCAACTGTTTTGGAGGGAAACTTAGAACATTCATATTTGGGCGGGCTCTTTCTAGTATTATGATTGGTTAAGGCCCTGTGGGCCCAGAGTATAAATTACAGGGATTTGCCTGTTGTTCCTCAGTTCAGTTCAGTTTGAGTCAATAAATGCTGTTGCATCTATGCTGGTCTGTTCTTGCCTATTGCAGCCCACTACACAATGCCACCTTTCATACATACAGACATTTAACCAATGAAAGATGAATACAGTGCAACGAGACCCCGACAATTTAATCTTAAAATGGCTAAGCAATGTTTGGCTTTACCCGGTTGATGGGAACCGACAAGGCCGGCTCCGCGTCGGCCTCTCTTTCTTCGGGGCCAGAGAAGCAGAGCAGCTGGCCCCCTCTCAGCACACAGTATCGCCGCCTCCAGGTCTCCCCCGGGACACCCCCCGATGGCTGTAAGAAATGTGGTCGGTCACAGATCGCCCCCAAAGATTATTTCACTCTCAGGCGAAGTACAAGCCCTTATCAGGAAAAGAAAATGCTCAACAAATGGGGCCTTTGTGACACTGATGACAATATTTTATTAAGGGCGAAAGCCAGTCTCAAAAGGATCGATTGGGACAACCAGGGGCCTCTGCAGGGGTGAAATCCAGCAGGTTCTAACAGGTTCTGGAGAACCGGTAGCGGAAATTTTGAGCAGTTCAGAAAACCGGCAAATACCACCTCTGGCTGGTCCCAGAGTGGGGTGGGAATGGAGATTTTGCAGTATCCTTCCCCTGCCACGCCCCAAGCCACGCCCACAGAACCGGTAGTAAAAAAATTTGGATTTCACCACTGGGCCTCTGGTTCTCCCCCCACCCACCCGAAGACCCACTGAAAATGCTGCTTGACATCTGAACGACGGAGGCTCGTCTTCTCTCCGCTGGGCGCGTCATCCAGTCTCTTCACCCAAATTCACAGGGCGCCTGGACCTCCCCCCCCCCTGCACCCACAGATGACCCAATATAATCCAGACAAAACCTTTCACTAAAAGGACCGGGTGCCCCAGCCATAAATCATGGACGAGAATAGTGGCCTCCAGGGCATTTGCTGGAATGGCCCCCTTGGAGCGAAACCAGTAGCGATAAAATTCAGATATTATAAAAGGAGGCACAAATTGAAAAAATCCTCTCCTTGAGGAGCCACGAGGTCCTTAAAAAATGTGTATTAGCTGGAGCTTGTGCTTTGGTATTCCCAGTGGGAAGAGGCCCCCCCAGGTGGGCACGGCCTCTCCTTCTGGGGGAGGTCTTCTGGCTGGACCCACCACCCTCCTTCCGGCCAGGGCAGGGAGCAGAGAAAGCAGGAGGACCATCCCTTCCTCGAGAGGGGACCGGATCTGCTGCCTCTTAGTGTCCAACACGGAGGGAGGGATGAAGGGGGCTTCCACCCTCCTCTTGGCATCCAAGGGGCAGCCGGGGTTATCAGTGCCCTGGGAGGAGACGGACTGCCCTGCGGGATCCAGCTGAAGGTGGCAAAAGAACTGCCAAGTCTTCCTCAAGATTGAAGAGGCATTTCAAAAGTCCTCTCTCCAAACGAAAGGCCCATCGGGCATTTTTACCTGTTCATTAAGAAATCCGGTCATGGCATCCTGGGTCATGCAGTCCGGCTGAGCAACCAGGCGGCAGCACATGGTGCCATACAGCGGAAGCCAAGAAGGAGAATCCTCTGCAAAGACAACCCAGGACAAACCGGCCTCTTAGGCCCCATTGCTCCTTGGCCAAATTCACACTGAACAATAACTGAACAAGGCGCGGAGCAAAGAGACACGTCCTGATTTATGAATTCATTCCACGGCGAGATCGTTAAAGACGGGAAGAAAAGCGACAGAGAATGAGGCTGGTCCCAGGTCTGCTCCTTCCCCCGGGAGATTCCCCCAGGCCAGAGTGGGGCACAGGGGCCCCTCTCACTTCCATGGGCCCCTGGCCACTCCTGGCCTCGGGAAGCCGAAGCTCTTATATCAGCAACATACCGCCCAAATCTCCAGCCTCAGAAGGCAGCCTCCACTTAAGGAAGGTCGGCCGCAGGGAACCAAGGAGCCGCAGGTGCATCAGGAGCCGTCCTTGGGCAGGAAGCACGTATTTGGGGATGCCAAAAGCTTCGGACCACCGGGGGCCTTGCCCGCTTCACTCCTCCAAACCTTCCTGGGTCAGGTGCCATCAAAATGCACAATGAATCTGTCCCCGTTTTCAGCCCAGATCTCCAATGTTGACATTATCATAGATCACCGATCACAGGGAACAATCTATTTTGCTAAGAGCCTTCACATTCAGAACCACAGAATAGTCGCAAAGGATTTTATGGTTTTAATAGTCAGCCACCCAGAGTCACTTTTCAGAGCAAGATGGCCGGCATATAAATTTAATTAAGAAATAAAGAGAACAAGAGGAAGGGAGGAAGGAAGAGAGGGGGGGTCTCCAAGAAAAGCCAGACAAGGAATAACGGATGGAAACTGATCAAGGAGAGATTCAACCTAGAAATAAGGATAAATTTTCTGACAGTGAGAACAATCAACCCATGGAACAGAAGTTGCCTTCGGAAGTTGTGGGAGCTTCATCACTGGAGGCTTTCGAGAAGAGACTGGACTGCCATCTGTCAGAAATGGTGTAGGGTCTGCTGGGCCGGGGGGGGTTGGACTAGATGATCTACAAGGTCCCTTCCAACTCTGTTAATCTAATCAAAACATGAGCTCGTTCAAAACCATAACATGATCATCTCCCCCGCCAAAGTCAGAGAAACAGCAGCTTCTCTTCTTGAAGGAAATGACAGAGTCTGAACTCACATGCTGGGGGGGGGAGATGGGGGGGAGATGGAGGCCAGAATGAGGAAGCAACAGGGGAGGATAGAAGGCTGGGGCAGACCAGTAGGACAGTCAGGATGCCAACGGCATCACTTCTCCAGCCTTTGGGGAGACGGATTTCTCAGCGGTCACGCAGAGTGGGGGGGGTGGGGGAATCCAAAGGTGGCTCCCAGCCTATGGGGTAGCCGGTGGTCTATGGGCTTTGCACTGTGCATTTACTTATTAACTGAACCATCCTTAAGGCTGCCTGTCTCAGCCTAGTCACCCTGGGCAGCTGACAGTACATAAAAATATGAAGTAGAGCAAAATAAACACACACCCAGCGAAGTCGCGGCTCCAAACAAAACTCACCCACAACATCTGGCAAAATATGCACCCAAAGCTCAACTAACATTCTGGCCCAATTCCGGTGGGAAAAGTCGATTTTTCAAAGTCTTCTGGAAGATCAACTCTCATGATCCAAACTTATTGTGGCATCTTCAGAATTTCTTCCTCAAACCAAATATTTTCACACGCACAACATATATAGTTACGCCTCCACACCTCTGGCCCAAAGCAAGACAAAATAAAAAGGAACGCGAGCCTCTTGCAGCTTCCAAGCAGAAGATTTGGCAGGTCCTCTTCTGCTCTGCCAGAAATTGCACAGGTACAGTATATGTGGTACCTTGCTCAACAGTAGTAACTGTGAGAGGGATCTTGGAGTCCTAGTGGACAACCATTTAAATATGAGCCAGCAGTGTGCAGCAGCTGCCAAAAAAGCCAACACAGTTCTAGGCTGCATAAACAGAGGGATAGAATCAAGATCACGTGAAGTGTTAATACCACTTTATAATGCCTTGGTAAGGCCACCCTTGGAATACTGCATTCAGTTTTGGTCGCCACGATGTAAAAAAGATGTTGAGACTCTAGAAAGAGTGCAGAGAAAAGCAACAAAGATGATTAGGGGACTGGAGGCTAAAACAGACATGATAGCAGTGTTCCAATATCTCAGGGGTTGCCACAAAGAAGAGGGAGTCAAGCTATTCTCCAAAGCACCTGAAGGCAGGAGAAAAAGCAATGGGTGGAAACTAATCAAGGAGAGAAGCAACTTAGAACTAAGGAGGAATTTCCTGATGGTTAGAACAATTAATCAGTGGAACAGCTTGCCTCCAAAAGTTGTGAATGCTCCAACACTGGAAGTTTTTAAGAAGATGTTAGATAACCATTTGTCTGAAGTGGTGTAGGGTTTCCTGCCTAAGCAGGGGGTTGAAGACCTCCAAGGTCCCTTCCAACTCTGTTATTCTATTCTAAATTCAACGGTCAGGCTGACATGTCTCCCAGAGACCAGCGGAGAGCAGACATTCCCGTCAGTCTGATACTTCAAGGAGACACAGAATGAGGCGAGACACGGGACAAGGGCTTCCAGGCAGCCCCAAGAGAAACCTCTGAAGGAAGGTTCTTCTTCTCCTTGCTTCTTCTCCCCCTCCATACAGATGTCCAGGGAGAAAAGTTTCCTGAACTCAGACAGGAACACAATTCCACCTGAATGGGTTGGGGTGACAGAAGGCGCAGCCCAAAAAGCAAAGCTTCTCCGAAGCCAACTTGGAAAGATTTGGAGGGATTCAACATGTGCAACGTAACTCACCGTTTCCCAGGAGTGTAAGGCTGTGGGCGTTAAAGCCATCCTTGGCGTTCTCCAAGCTCAGGGAGGCCGAGGCCAGCAAGCTGTATTTCACGCCACTGGGTAAAAGAGAGGAAACACTCACAGATGGATACCATGGCGGCCTCTGTACATTTGGCCTTTTGCTATTTGTACCTCTCCAAAAAGCAAGGGGAGAATTGGTGGGGAAGGACGGGCGGGAGGCGATGGCCACATCAGGGGCTCACAAGGCTTGTGCGAATGACCCGCCTATCCCTTGGCCTCTGCCACCTTCCCCCTCCCAAATCCCTCTTTTGCTTTGTGGCTCAGTTAGAGCCGGATCAAGGGCCAGTTTTCCTCGACCAACGGCTTCCTTCCTTCCTGATATGCTGGCGCTGCCCAGGCATTCTCGTTGGAAGCCCAGCAATCACCACTGGGCACTTATATCAAAATAATCCTGTAACCGAGTTTTTATTTGGAATTTGCACGGCACAAGCAGATGCGGAATTTGCACGGCATTCGTACTGTATCAAGGACCTCCTGGCTATTTGGGGGGGGGGAAGGGTGCTGTTGACTTAGCTGCCCGTGAGTTTAGGAGCTCTTCGCGGCTCCAAAGGCGATAAGCAAAAAATTCATGGTGGTGTATTTGGTCTCCTCTGGGTTTCCCTTGCGGTTTCCCTTGTGAGAACACGGAGGGATTTCTTAAAATTCTGTTTTTCTGTCCACAGGCCCCGGAACCATCTAATATAAGGGTGAAGAATGGCTTTTTCAATCCATAAATGAGCCACGGTGGCGCAGTGGTTAGAGTGCAGTACTGCAGGCTACTTCTGCTGACTGCCGGCTGCCTGCAATTCGGCAGTTCGAATCTCACCAGGCTCAAGGTTGACTCAGCCTTCCATCCTTCCGAAGTGGGTAAAATGAGGACCCAGATTGTTGGGGGCAAAATGCTGACTCTGTAAACCGCTTAGAGCGGGCTGTAAAGCACTATGAAGCAGTATATAAGTCTAAGTGCTATTGCTATAAATTCAAAGTGTCCTACATCAACCTATTATTATTATTTTTGTCACCATGGAGAGTTATCGGAGTACACAATGAGCGCAGATTAACACAAGCTGCTCGCTTTGAATAGATTTAACTTCAAAAGACCTTTCCGTTAGTGTCTGAAGACAAAAAGTCTTTGAGAAACACCCTTTTCTTTATAAAAGGCAGCCGATGCCCAGGTGGGCATCACCAGGTGGCAGCGGCTGAAAAAAAGGAGCGGACAGTTTCCCTTCCAACAAGAGTCTCTGAAGAATTGTTATTTTTACAGCAATGGGCCTCCTTATTCCTTCGTTTGTCCTCTGTTGTTTATTTTGGGAGCCTAATTAACATCAAGGCTTATTTGCTTTCATTCAGGTCTTCGTGAGGTTCTTCACAGCCACTCCAGTACAATTCTCAAAGCATGTACACCACAAACACACACACACACACACACAGCCCAAACCCCTGGATCAAAGAGAATGGCATCTGGGGGAACCCCTGTCCTAAAGCCCCCTGCCCCTCCCAACAGCCTGAGCCTCACCTTCCTCAGAAGGGAACCGCAGAGCAAGGATGAAATGATGATCATCGCTGGACCGTTTCCGCCAGCCCCTTGGAGGGAAATGACCGAACCCGGGCCGGTTCTCCTGCCCCGGATTCTGTCTCTAGGCCGCCCATCCAAGCCATCCGTAACTGAAGTTTTTTGATAACTGTTAGGACTCTGTCCAAACGGTTGGGTTGGTTAATATAAACAAGCCACAAATCAATGTTTAAATGTATATATGTAATATAGCTTTAAATGCATTGTCGCATTCTGACTGGCAGTAACGGCCATAAGAGGGAGCTAGAGAACATGGTTAGTTCTCTCTCTTCTGCTGATCCATTGCTTAAGTGACTTCGTGTCTGAGAGTAAGCTCTGTGTGTAGCGTAGCTATCTGTGATAGTATAGAATTGCTTGAAAGCTGAAATCTTTGCTGATTAAGACAAAGAAAGGCTGGTAAGGAGACTGCTGTACTTCTAAACACTGACTGACTGAACGTGTATGATTCGGACTGTTATCTGGACTGTGCTATTTCTCTGAGTAAACAATTTTATACACTTTAACGTATCTGTTTATTGACTGAATCATTACTTATATCTACTGCAACATTACGGTTCACTGTGCAAGCCTTCAGGGCCCAGAGGTTACTCTGCACAATTCCTTAACAATAACTGTTTAATAGCAACGTTTGAAAGTCTTTTCATGCCGAATGCTAAATGAGAGATCCTTATTGTGTATAGGGCCAGCGTTGCCAAAGAAAACAAACTGCTTCATTATCGAAATATGCTTCATGGTAACATTTTCCTTCTAAACGCCCCCCCCCTTTTTTGGCTAACTTCCGCATGCCATTTCCTAAAACTGTCCCCAACTGCCAGTTTCTTCGTACTTCAGTGCTGGTGATTTCAAATTTAACCAGCTAATTAGCAGGGCTAGCAGGGTTTGCTCAAACGTTTGAATCTGACTATTGCCATAAGTGGAAACCTCTTTGCAGAAACAGCCTGGCCTTACTCTACCGAAATGGGAACTCTTACTCTTCCCAAAGTGATTTCTGCAAGACTTTGCCTCATTCGTGCATTAAGACCCTGCCTGGCTCCATCTCAAGGAGCACCCATAGATGAACTTTGGGTTGCCCCGGGAAGACCCCTCCCCTGATGATTCCCTCCATCTACTCTTCACATTCCACCCCCCCCACCAGTGGTGGGATTCAAATTTTTTACTACCGGTTCTGTGGGTGTGGCTTGGTGGGTGTGGCTTGGTGGGCGTGGCTTGGTGGGCGTGGCAGGGGAAAGATACTGCAAAATCTCCATTCCCTCCCCACTCCAGGGGAAGGTTACTGCAAAATCCCCATTCCCTCCCCAATCCAGGGGAAGGTTACTGCAAAATCCCCATTTCCTCCTGATCAGCTGGGACTCGGGAGGCAGAGAATAGATGGGGACGGGGCCAGTCAGAGGTGGTATTTACCGGTTCTCCGAACTACTCAAAATTTCTGCTACCGGTTCTCCAGAACTGGTCAGAACCTGCTGAATACCACCTCTGCCCCCCACCCCGGGGAGCACACACTAAGGGGAAGCTACTCACCGATCAGGCAAATTGCTGCCCTGGGCCTCCAAACTCCCCTGCCAGCCGTGGTGCCCATTGAGGGCCCATCTTTCAAGGCCTGGCCCAGCCGCTTTCCCTCCAGAGGCTACTGGACTTCGGGGCCTACCCCAATGAAAGAACTCTCTGTGCCCACAGACACAGAACCTGCCCCACAAGGAAAGCCCAGGTAAGGCCCAGTGGTGGGTTGCTACCGGTTCGCCCTGGTTCGGGCGAACCAGTAGCGGCGGCGGGAGACTCCGCCCACCCGCCCTGACGTCATCACAGACGATCTGCACATGCGCAGAACAGAAGCGCTGCGCGCGCGTTCACAGTTCCGAACCGGTAGTGAAGGTAAGTGAAACCCACTACTGGTAAGGCCGTCCTTTGACAAGGCCTTTCTGAGGCCTCACTCCATCCTACCAGGTGAACCACCCTCCGCACCCCGAAGAAGCCAGGGGCAACAGGCCAGTGAGTCAAGGGCTAAACGCTAAACCTTCCAAGCATGCCCATTGGAAAGGCAGGGAAAACGAGGTTAACGTGGTTCCATCGTAACTTCTCTGTTGTGCCAAAATGTCTCCTTTCTCTCCGTGCTCCTGCAAGCATCTCGTGAGAGCACACAAGGTCAGGCGTGTCAGGGAAAGCAGCAGTGTTGTGACCCCTCACCACACTGGAGGAGGCACCCCTGCCCACCTCGTCGAGAAGAGTGGCTATGCCAATGGAATGGACCAAGCCATAAATAAATACTTTCCTGGGAGAAGTTAGCCAAAAAAAAAAAATGAATGAAGCAGATTCGATAATGAACCAGTTTGTTTTCTGCATTAACCGGTCTAGACACACTCACCACCTCCAAGCCCCCTGACCAGTAATAGGTTCTAAATCCCATCGCTACTGGTTTGTGCGTGCGCTTGCGTGTGTGACGTTTCTGCGCATGCGCAGAAGCGTCCCGGGTGGTTGGGCAGAGCCTCCCGCTGCCACCGCTACCGGTTCACCGAACCGGGCCGAACCGGGAGCAACCCACCGCTGCCCCTGACTCCCCCACTGGACTTCCTGCCCCGTTATGTCTCCTGCGGGGCGGGTGGGGGGAAGCATCCCACCCAGGGACGTGTTGCCAGCACAAGAGGCAAGAGGATCTAAACCGAGGGTCGCCAACCTTTCGGACCTCAGGGACCACTAAATTCATAATTTTAAATCCCACGGACCACCAATATGATTTTAAAAAAAAAGATTGTGGCCATCTTGTTCTGTGCACCTGGCACCTGGGTCAGATACCGAGGGGGACTCAGTGCCAGAGGATGACAGCCAACCAGGGCCTTCTGCACCTCCTCAGTTGGAGCTGAGTGACTCAGGAGAAGAGGAGGAGCCTCTGCTTGATGCTAGGGCACGCAGGGCAGCTAGCAGGCAGGAGTGGCTCTGTAGAAGGAGGTCTCCTCGCGAGTAAATCTGCAGGCTGATTGGCCACGCCCTAAGGCGATTTAAGGCTTCAGCACACTGAAGCCGACTGCTGGAAACAACGTTTTACATTCTTGCTGCTATTAGGATTTCTACGGCTTTGATTTCTGGATTCTGCTTTTGTTGAATTTACTTCATCCCGGGCTTTTTGCCAACGTCAGTGAGTCACTGATAACAGAGGATCTAATTGGCTGTTTACTTTGGGGGTTTGAATTCTGGCCAGCTTGCTACCAGATTTTTTGGCACGCCGGACTTTCTTATGCTTTAATGATTTTAACCTCTAGTTACTAAGGAGTTAATTAGTACTAAAGAATATTATTGACAAACAGTGTGCCTGCGTCATTTTCCATAGGGCGTGCCGTGCTAGGACACAACACCATTTCAGGAGAGACAGAAAATAGATTTCTGGAGCTGAATGGCTCCATAGACAGAAACCCCCCTGAGAACCCACCCACCCCATCTGAAACAGTCGTCCATCCCCCCCATCCGAGTTCACTCACTGTGTGGCTGTTTCAGTCAGCAGGAGAGTCTCAAGGTCACTTTGGTCCAAAGCAGAGCTGAATTTCTTCCCGGCACTTTTTCCCAGGGAGGTCTTCAATTTCTTCACCAGCTTTCTGGGGGTGTTGGTGAGGGTCAAGGGGTCTTCCCCACAGCAGCAACTGTACACCTCCACCTTCAGCTGGAAGTCTGGCCCAGCTCCCTCGCTTAGACAGAATGGGGGCAGGTTTCAGAAGGACGACCATAATTTTTTTTAAAAGCTACTACTTCTGGTTTTTTTATTTTTTATTTTATTTTTACCTTGGCTGCTCTTCAGTGGAAATGCTCCCAGCACAATTTAAAGTAGCCTGTCAGGCCGAAGCCATTTTTCTTGGGGTCTTTGGCCTGCCACACTTTATGCTATTTTAAAATGTATTCTTTGCTAGGGGAATTTGGGAGGGGTCATTGCATGAGGGATGTCTGCATGTAGCCATAACAAATTCCTTCCAGATTGTCAAGGTCATCCTTTGTCTCTGCACCTGCACGGAAGCAGATGGGAGTAGCTGCCAAGTTGGCAGATGAAGATTGGTTCACGTGATGGACTTGAGGGTGTGGGGACAAGGGCTTGAACTTTCAACTGGGTGGAGAAACCCCTGGGACTTCAGATTCAGGTTTCTCCCAGATGTGCCAACATGGCTCTGCTAATAAATTGGAACTTTGAGGAATACTTTGCCTCGGACTCTGATTTAAAATTGGATGCTATTTGGAGCCCTGACAGTAGCCCCATAAAATCCACACATAAAATATTAAAAGCACAGAGCAGGGTGTGCAGAAATCAGCAGACTCAAGCAAAGCAACAGTCCCTAAATTTGCTAGAAAGTGACTGAGAAAAGCTCTCTTTTCTCTCTGAAAAAGCCCCCGCTGTGCACATTGCTGCTTGGTTTTTGAGGGCTAGAGACCCCTTGGTGGATTCCTCAGCCACCAGGAACGGGCCAGTCACCTCTATTCCCAAGTGACATTCACAGCTGCTGTAGTTTTCAGGTTCCGGCAGAGATGGCCTCACACGAAGCTTACATGTTCTAAAATTTTAAAACAATGGAATTCATTCAAGATTTTGGGTGCCTTTACTGGTTCAGGAATACTCACAATATTGTTGCATTTTCTAAACAGATGTCCGTTGCTGCCTTATCCACAATAAGCAGGTCTGAATCATACACTTGAGCTCCTATTTTGAATAAGCAAAAAACCGAGTAACGTTCGGTTCCTGCAAAGGAAAAAAAAAAACAGCAGAACACTTCAAAATAATGTGTTGTGTCACACACTGTACAGTATGTAATTATTTATGGGATTTACTGACTGCTTTAATCTTAGGGAAGTCACACATTGTACAGTGAATGAAGCAAGAAACAATGGAACCAGTAACTGGTTTGATGTCCTTAATGTTTATAAAGGTAAAGGTTCCCCTCGCACATATGTGCTAGTGGTTCCTGACTCTAGGGGGCGCTGCTCATCTCCGTTTCAAAGCCGAAGAGCCAGCGCTGTCCAAAGACGTCTCCGTGGTCATGTGGCCGGCATGGCTAAATGCCGAAGGCGCACGGAGCGCTGTTACCTTCCCACCAAAGGTGGTCCCTATTTTTCTACTTGCATTTTTTACGTGCTTTCGAACTGCTAGGTTGGCAGAAGCTGGGACAAGTAACGGGAGCTCACTCCGTTACGCGGCGCTAGGGATTCGAACCGCTGAACTGCCGACCTTCTGATCGACAAGCTCAGCGTCTTAGCCACTGAGCCACCACATCCCTTTTAATGTTTATACAACTTAGCAAATCTCTCACTTTACAAATGAACTTTAAATAGCTCAGAAATTCATCGGGGTTTCTGACCATACATCACGTCTGGAAGTTCAAACTCTTAAAATCAATCTTGTCACAAAACGATTAATTAAAACACACAGAGAGAAACTGCACCAACACTATGAATGCAGAATGAGGAATTGGGAGTATTTGGCTGTGTGAGCACCTCCAAACTTACAGGAACACAAAATTAAGAGCCACGGTGGTGCAGTGCTTGGAATGCAGTACTGCAGGCTACTTCTGCTGACTGCCAGCTGACTGCAATTTGGCAGTTCGAATCTCACCAGGCTCAAGGTTGACTCAGCCTTCCAGCCTTCTAACCGCAGACAAACTTTCAGTGGTTTCACCTGCCAAGTATATTTTCTGCTTCTGACAGTTCAGCACTTCCATGGCCAAACCCATGGAAGGAGTCACTTCTGTCACTGCACGCTTTTCTGAAGAGCACATGTTCAAAAGGAAAAGGTTCTCATCAGCCGATTTCAGACAGCTACAATTCACAAGCTCAGCTGACACTTACAGACCTCGCCTGTGAGAATAAATGCTGGATGATGCTTTGTACCGAATCAGCACCCATGAAAAGCTTCAGCTTGGCTAAAGAGGTTGCATAACCACCAAAAAATAAACATACGTACTGTCTTTGCTGTTGAAATGATCGGAGTTTTTCCACATCAACGGAATTCGTAGATCTAAAACAAAGAGAGGGGAAAAAAAGTCCGTTGCACTCCTAACACAATCCAAAAATTCAGAATAGAGTCTATTTTCTACCTTTTCTAGAAATGTTCTATCTCGACATCCAGTGTTAATTCAGTGTTAACAATGCTGGCTGGGGAATTCTGGGAGCTGAAGTCCACAAATCTTCCACAAGTTGCCAAGTTTGGCGATCCCTGCTGTAAGCAATCTACACCTTACTGCAGCGGTGAAATCTACTTACCTTCCCTACCGGTTCAGAAGCACGCGCTTTGCGAGTGCCACCGTCACGAGCGCTTTTTCACCCTCTGCACATGCGCAGAATGTTTTGCGCATGCACAGAGGGTTAAAAACAAGAAAATGGCTATGTCCGGGCGGGTGGGCGGAGGCTCGCGCTGCCGCCGCTACCGGTTCTCCGAACCACCGGCAGCCGCTGTTACCGGTACGCCCGAACCGGGGCGTATCGGTAGGATTTTCACCACTGCCTTACTGTCATGAGCTGTGGTGGTACAGTGGTTAGAATGCAGTACTGCAGGCTACTTCTGCTGACTGGCGATTGCCAGCAGTTTGGCAGTTCAAATCTCACCGGCTCCACGTTGACTCAGCCTTTCATTCTTGTGAGGTCAGTAAAATGAGGACCCAGATTACTGGGGACAAGATGCTGACTCTATAAACCGCTTAGAGAGGGCTGTAAAGAATTGTGAAGCAGTATATAAGTCTAAGTCAGTGGTTCCCAACATAGGGCCCACGCCCCACAGGGGGGCAATTGGAACCTTGTTTAAACCAAGTTAATGGCCTTTTAGGCTTCCTCCGCGTGAGTAGGAGTTCATTTTTGAATAGTAAGAATTATGTCACGGGGGGGGGCGCATCAGGATTTTAGAGATGCTTAGGTGGGGCATGGCCAAAAAAAAGTTGGGAACCACTGGTCTAAGTGCTATTGCTATCAGGTTTGGTATAAAAGTAGAATTTGGAAAGCAAGTCTTCTGGTAGTTTTTTTGTTGTTGTTGTTGTTTTGCTTACTTACATTATACCGAAGTGATTCCCACTCTACACTGAGACCAGAAGCAAATTTTTGCTTCCTTTCTACTCAAATTGGCACTGAAAATGTAAAACCATACTTTTTACAGGAGAATCGCAGAATTTGCAATAGGTGCAAAAACCTTTTAATGTTAAGGTAATGGAGGCATTTACCCTCCAGGCCAAGTCTCATCAGAGCTGGAAGCAGGCATTTAAGTGGGAAGAGGCATCAGTGCGAGACACCAGCCAGATCAGCATAATTTACAGCTAGTCCTCGAGTTACGAATGAAAGGAAATAGGTGGGGTGAATGTTGCAGAGCCTTTGCGGTCATTCGTAAGAGCAAACAACTGCCGTGGTGCTGCAACATTCATAAATTTGGGACCTGTTCATAAACGCTAGGGGGCGCTTATCACATAACTTCAAATGTTCACTAAGGGAACGCTCGTAACCCGGGGATTACTGTATTTTTCGGAGTATGAGACGCACTTTCCCCCCCCTAAAAGAGAATGAAAATTTGGGTGCGTCTTATACACCGAATGTAGCCACGCCAAAATACAGGTAGTCTTCGAGTTACAAATGTAATGGAACCAGCCCATTCCATTCGTAACCCAAGGATTCGTGGGAGTGAATCTCGTACCTTGAACGGGATCACTCCCTCCTTTCGCCCACGCATTCGTTAATTGAATGAGAGGCTCATTAAGTGCACATGAGGTATTTTGGGGTGAGGAAGACCTACTTCAGACCACCCAAGACCTCCCCCGACCCACAGATATTCCCTCCCTTGGGGTCAGGGGTGAAATTCAGCAGGTTCTGACAGGTTCTGGAGAACCGGTAGCAGAAATTTTGAGTAGTTCGGAGAACCGGCAAATACCACCTCTGTCTGGCCCCAGGAATGGGGTGGGAATGGAGATTTTGCAGTATCCTTCCCCTGGAGTGGGAAGGAAATGGGGATTTTGCAGTATCCTTCCCCTGCCACGCCCACCAAGCCACACCCACAGAACTGGCAGGGAAAAATGTTGAATTTCACCCCTGCTTGGGGTCTCCCCCATCCTGCCGCGCCTGGTGACTTACTTTGTGAAGATCTGTCTCCTCTCCAGCCTGTCTCTTTGCTTGCTTCCTCCTTTCTCATCTGCAAAGGGCTTGAAGAAGCCTTCGTTGATGAAAAGGAGGCACGGAAGGCCGCGTGTGGCCCTCCAGGCCTCCTTTCCCGCCTCCAGAGCCCTCTTCAAGCCGTTCGTCGGTGAAAAATGCGGACCGGAAGTGCGCGCTTGAAAAGGGCTCTGGAGGCAAGAAAGGAGGCCTAGAGGGCTGTGCACGGCCTTCCGCGCCTCCTTTTCATCGCCGAAGCCTTCTTCAAGCCATTCACGTGTACTTCCGGTCCGCATTTTTCGCTCCCCCGCTGGGGGGGGGGGGGGGAAATAGGTGGGGTGAATGTTGCAGAGCCTTTGCGGTCATTCGTAAGAGCAAACAACTGCCGTGGTGCTGCAACATTCATAAATTTGGGACCTGTTCATAAACGCTAGGGGGCGCTTATCACATAACTTCAAATGTTCACTAAGGGAACGCTCGTAACCCGGGGATTACTGTATTTTTCGGAGTATGAGACGCACTTTCCCCCCCCTAAAAGAGAATGAAAATTTGGGTGCGTCTTATACACCGAATGTAGCCACGCCCACCCGCTGGCCCCCACCCTTTGGCCTCTGCCTCCCAGCAATTTGCCTCTTGCAGCAAACAGCAAAACAGCTTGTTTCAGTTTCAGCTTCAGCACAGCCTGATTAACACAAGCAGCTGATTGTCGGTTGGATGGCCTCCCAACCATCAGCTGTTTCAGGCTGCAGGGATTGCCATTGCCGCCTCCACACACCCCATTTTCGGCCTCTGCACACCCCGTGCGCCCCATTTTCCACCCATTCCGATCCCCGCCGCCCAGAACGGGCAGAAAATCGGGGCACGGAGGCCAAAAATGGGACGCACGGAGGCGGCAATAGGCTATGGCAATCCCTGCAGCCTGAAACAGCTGATCGTCGGGAGGCCGATCCAACCGACAATTAGCTGCTTGTGCTAATCAGGCTGTGCTGAAGCTGAAACAGGCTGTTTGCTATTTGCTGCAAGGAGGCAAATTGCTGGGAGGCAGAGGAAGATTTTTTTTTCTTGTGTTAATCAGGCTGTGCTGAAGCTGAAGCTGAAACGGGCTGTTTGCTGCAAGGAGGCAAATTGCTGGGAGGCAGAGGCAGGGTTTTTTTTCTTGTTTTCCTCCCAAAAAAAGGTAGGTGCGTCTTATAGTCCGGAGCGTCTTATACTCTGAAAAATACGGTACCTGTATTGTGTTCTCCAGTTGCAGACAACAGAAAACAAACATACCTGAAATGCCAACCTTCCCTCTACAGGCTGCACGATCTTTAGCTGCAAAATCTGAACCTCTAACAAAAGAAATCAAAAATACTAATTAGAAAGAAAAAAAGTTCACCATTTCCCCTTCTCTTCCAAGGTAACCTCATCAGTAATCAAATCAATGGATACCAACTAATAATTGAAAGCTAAACCTTTTAGGGACTTAAAACCACATACAATTTTTGCCTTCCTTAAAACACATTTGTCTCTTATGCACCCTCAGACGTGGAATTTTTATAGAAGGAAAGAAAAAAGCAGATTGTGGGTTGCCACTCCAAAAACTTTTAAAAGCATCAGTTGCAATTGAAAAATCACACTTCAGGTGGATACGGGTTTTACTGATTTCTGACTGTTCTGTGATTGAAGTAATTCAGTCACCCATAATGGAACAGGTATCGAAACCTGATACTTGGACCTACAAGCACCGAGAGACCTCGCAGCACTATTTTAAGTCTCCTGAAAGAGCTTCTTGCTGTCGTTCAGTCGGAGGCTTTTATGAAAGACTAGACTGAGAATCCCAAAGGTGCTTTTTTCAGGAGGCAGCTGGACTTCCTTGTTTTTTCTTTTGAAGTCGTTTCGCTTCTCATCCGAGAAGCTTCTTCCGCTCTGACTGGATGGTGGGGAATGGAAGGATTTATATTCCTTGCAGACAGCTGGTCATTTGTATCCTTTTAGAGGGTCGTTGAAGCACCTGGAGGTTTATCTGTGTCCTCAGGGTCACCTGAGTGGTGCTCCTGGTTCCTGTAGTCTGCCATTTTTTTTCCTCTGGAAATCCGTTCCTACTCCCACACCATTCCAAGGCTGTTCGTCCCAAATTGCATAGCTAAAAGTCTGTAGAGATTCTCAGTCATCCAGGTCATGCTTGTCCCAAAGGTGCTTTTTCAGGAGGCAACTGGACTTTCTTGTTTTTTCTTTGAAGATATTTCACTTCTCATCCAAGAAGCTTCTTCAGCTCTGACAGGATAGTGGGGAATGGAAGGATTTATATTCCTTGCAGACAGCTGGTCATTTGCATCCTTTTAGAGGGTGCTTGAAGCACTTGGAGGTTTGTCTGTGTCCTCAGGGTCACCCGAGTGGTGCAAATGGTTCCTGTAGTCTGCAGTTTTTTTCCTCTGGAAATCCATTCCTACTCCCACACCATTCCAAGGGTGTTCCTCCCAAATTGTTGGATGAGAAGAGAAACATCTTCAAAGAAAAAACAAGAAAGTCCAGTTGCCTCTTGAAAAAATACCTTATGGACAACCATGACCTGGATTACTGAGAAACTGTCCAGAGTTTTAGCTATACAATTTGGGATGAACACCCTTGGAATGGTTTGGGAGTAGGAATGGATTTCCAGGGGGGAAATTGCAGACTACAGGAACCAGGAGCACCACTCAGGTGACCCTGAGAACACAGGTAAACCTCCAAGTGCTTCAAGGACCCTCTAAAAGGATGCAAATGTCCAGCTGTCTGCAAGGAATATAAATCCTTTCATTCCCTACTGTCCTGTCAGAGCTGAAGAAGCTTCTTGGATGAGAAGCAAAACATCTTCAAAAGAAAAAACAAGAAAGTCCAGTTGCCTCCTGAAAAAGCACCTTTGGGACAACCATGACCTGGATGACTAAGAATCTCTACAGACTTAATAGAGGGAGATTAGTCACTGCGGGAACGACACTATCCGACCCCCCAGATTAAGGGACTGTAATAGTATGAGCCTTGGCCAGCAGATGGCGCCAACCCATCATTTGTAACAGGAAAACGGGAAGAGACAGATTGCAAATATTGAGTAACTAAGTCACCACTGGCTCATTGTTACCTTTATCTCACTCTCTTACTTGACTGTAGCTGACTCCCCATTGTGTCTTGATATGGTCAGTTGAGAAATCTACAAAGTTACTCTGCCATGCAATCAATGAATAATCTCCAGCCCCACCAATTCTGCTCCTCTGGCAAATCTCCCTTTCAATGTCTTTGTTTTAAAAACATCTTTTAACGGTTGCAGGTTGCAACCCGGAGCTTCGCTACTTTGTTATCCCGGCTAGAAAGTTTCCACCGACCCAGAGAGGAAGCAGGGATAAAAGTCCAACTTCAACTCCACTTC
>QLTV01001322.1:2205159-2221061 GCA_003457575.1 Thermophis baileyi | reverse complement strand
TGTAGGACATGGTTTTCCTTTGGGACAACCATGACCTGGATGACTGAGAATCTCTATAGACATTTAGCTATACAATTTGGGATGAACACCCTTGGAATGGTTTGGGAGTAAGAATTGATTTCCTGAGGGGGGAAAAATTGCAGACTACAGGAACCAGGAGCACCACTCAGGTGACCCTGAGAACACAGGTAAACCTCCAAGTGCTTCAAGGACCCTCTAAAAGGATGCAAATGTCCAGCTGTCTGCAAGGAATATAAATCCTTTCATTCCCTACTGTCCTGTCAGAGCTGAAGAAGCTTCTTGGATGAGAAGCAAAACATCTTCAAAAGAAAAAACAAGAAAGTCCAGTTGCCTCCTGAAAAAGCACCTTTGGGACAACCATGACCTGGATGACTAAGAATCTCTACAGACTTAATAGAGGGAGATTAGTCACTGCGGGAACGACACTATCCGACCCCCCAGATTAAGGGACTGTAATAGTATGAGCCTTGGCCAGCAGATGGCGCCAACCCATCATTTGTAACAGGAAAACGGGAAGAGACAGATTGCAAATATTGAGTAACTAAGTCACCACTGGCTCATTGTTACCTTTATCTCACTCTCTTACTTGACTGTAGCTGACTCCCCATTGTGTCTTGATATGGTCAGTTGAGAAATCTACAAAGTTACTCTGCCATGCAATCAATGAATAATCTCCAGCCCCACCAATTCTGCTCCTCTGGCAAATCTCCCTTTCAATGTCTTTGTTTTAAAAACATCTTTTAACGGTTGCAGGTTGCAACCCGGAGCTTCGCTACTTTGTTATCCCGGCTAGAAAGTTTCCACCGACCCAGAGAGGAAGCAGGGATAAAAGTCCAACTTCAACTCCAATTCTGGGAGTTTGAAGTCCACAAGTCTTAAAGTTGCCAAGGTTGGAGACCCCTGATCCAGTCCCAGAGCAGCCCCTCCCTCTGCCCCTCCCCCAACTGAGTCCTTGCACCCAGTTCTCAGAAAAGCTGACCTGTGAGAGGGAAGGAATGCACCGGAATGGAGAGGCCGACCTACCTGCTCTTTGCCTGGATCCAGGTAAGTCGTGTGAATTGGCTGCCTTCAAGAGTTGGCAAGTGGGGCAAAATTCAGGGTCTTTGGGGGATGAGTTTCTTCCCCAAACCCCCACAACTTTAACCTTAGACTGTCCACCTTCGACCTCACCCCATTCCTAAGAGGTCTGTAAGGGGCGTGCATAAGCGCACCAGCGTGCCTACCATCCCTGTCTTAATGTACCCATATAGAGGCCGACCTACCTGCTCTTTGCCTGGATCCAGGTAAGTCGTGTGAGTTGGCCGCCTTCAAGAGTTGGCAAGTGAGGCAAAATTCAGGGTCTTTGGGGGCTGAGAGGCAGCTGCCTCCAATCCGGTGCTCTCCGGAAGTGCTGGACTCTCTTGCCCGCTCTCTGCAGCCAGCAAAACTCTGCCCTGGCCTAGTGATGGGATCTGTGGTCCAGAAAGTTTCCTCCTGACTGTCCAAGAAGACCCTCGCTGACCTCTCCTTTCTTCCTCCCTGACTGCTAGGATTGGGAAAGGAATGCAACAGAAGGCCTTTGAGGACAGCAAATCCACGTGGCAGGAATCGCTGGACCATGCCGCTGCCCGCATGCCCTTTCGCTGCCCCCGGTGTGGAGACCACGCCCGGTTCAGGAGCTTGTCCTCCCTGAGGGCCCACCTGGAGTACAGCCACGCTTTCGAAGACAGAAGCCTCCGGCCCCAAGGTGGCCTCTTCTCTCCCCTCAAGGGGGGCCGGGGCTCCTCCTCCCAGACCCAGGGGACCTTCCAGGATGCGGGCAGCAGCATCCTGAAGCCACGGCTCTCCTACTTGAACTTCTGTGAGCCAGAAGACCCTCTGCCCAGGAGGCCCCTGGCGGGAGAGGCAGAATGGCCGGACGACTTGGGGTCTGGCCACGCCTTGGCCGAGCCGGCCTGGGACCCCGCCTGGAAGGCCATGGACTCCAGCGCTTCCTTCGAGGCTCACGTACGGGAAAAGTTCAACCACATGGTGGAAGCCGTAGACAAGACCATCGAGAGGCGGATCGACAACCTCTCCCGGGAGCTGTCCCGAAAGACGGCCGAGCTCCTGGAGGTCCGGGCGGCCTTTGTGCAGCTCTCGCAGAAGAAGCAGGAGGTGCAGAGGCGCGAGAGGGCCCTGAACCGGCAGGTGGACGTGGCGGTGGAGATGATCGCGGTGCTGCAGCAGCGGCTCACCGAGTCGGAGGAGGAGCTACACCGCAAAGAGGAGTAAGTCGGAAGATGAGGAGGAACCTTGGGTCCGAGAGGGCAGTGGCCTTCCTTCCCCCCCCCACCCCCATGCCTTGACCCTGCTGCTGAAGAGGGGTGATGGGGGAGGGGACCAGGTGGGGGAAGGTCTCTCCGGCCATGTGCTAGCTCTGGCCCTTCCACTGACTGAAAGGTCGTAGATGTCCCAGCTGAAGGTCCCAGCTGATGGGCCAGGTTAGGCCTGTAGTCTGTTCTCAGAATCCTCAGCCAATGGTGGGGAAAAACCTTTCTCAAGGGAGCAATTGCACCAGGGGTCCCCAAACTGGGCAACTTTAAGACTTGTGGACTTCAGGTCCCAGAATTCTCCAGCCAGCATAGCTGGCTGGAGAATTCTGGGAGTTGAAGTCCACAAGTCTTAAAGTTGCCAAGTTTGAAGACCTCTGAATTGCCCAGATCCGTGTTTTCATTTGCTTACTTACCTGCTTTGCATCAGGTCTAACCTTCGGGGCCTGTCCTTGGCAACAGATTCCTTGGGGGATCCAGCTCTTCTCATACAGGCTTATGTGCAGCTAGGAGGCCTTGCAGGCAGGTCCCCGAGTGAAATGCAGCCATCTTTGATCTGGTTTAAAAATACATAAGGTAGAAATTGGGATGGGAAGGAAGCCAGAAAGAAGGAGGGCTTTTGAAGGACTTTCTCTGGCTCAGCCATGAGGAGGGGTCACCCACTTCTCCCATTACTGGAAGGGCCCGGTCCTGGTCCTGGACTGAGGGGGTCTTTGGGGAGGGGCTCAGTCATTGAGATGTGGCGTCTGCAGCCAATCAAACACTCTGTGTGCTTTGCATGCCCCCCCTCCCCAATCAAAAGAGGAGGAGAAAGCAAAGGCAAAGTCTGGCCAAGTTTTAGGCTCTTGCGGAAGGGGGGGGAGGGGAGGGGCGCAGACCTCCCCTCCAGTGGGAGAATATTCCAGAGCAGCGAAGGCTTTGCCCAAAGGGTTTTCTCCTCAAAGGTGGGAAAGGGCTCAGATTTTCTTTCTGCAGACGGCTGGCTTCAATTTCCCATACAGTTCCTTCCCCCCCCCCCCAGATTTACATGAAGTTAAAAAATGCCCTGCAGTGGGGCCGCCCCGCTCTTTCCCCAGGGATCTGCCGGGGCCTCCCAAGCTGGCCACAATAGCCTTGCTATCTGGATGGACCTTGGAAGCAACGTTCCCTCTAAGCTGCACGGCCGCGCGGCCGCGCACGTGACAGGGAATCGCCGTGCGGCAGTTTCCAACTGCCGCGCAGCGATTTTCAATGTCAGAGGGAACATTGCTTGGAAGTGCAGCTTCTTGTGCCTGGGCCGGAGGGCTTTCTGTGTGGCGCTGGGTCCACCATCTCTGCATTTCCCTCCTCTGCTCGGCTGGAAAGGAAACCCCAAAAGGAGCACAAGGAGCGTTCCTGGAGTGCCAGGCGCTGCCTCTCCCTTCATGTCTCCTTTCCTCTCTCCGGGGAGAAGGATCTCAATGAGAAGTGAAACTTGTTTGTTGCCAGACGTCATGATTGACCCAGCCTGTGTCGCTGCCAATCCTGGGTCCTGGGCAGCTTGGCATCCAGGGTGGGCTGTGGATGGGCCAGGAGGGCACTGCTCAGAGGTGGTATTCAGCCAGTTCGGACCGGTTCGTCCGAACCGGTAGCGGAAATCGCGAGTGGCCCCACCCAAGTGGAAATCAAGGGTGGGCCTGCCCCCCCCCGCCCGGCTCTATTTCGTCCTATTTAGGCACGTTTTTGAGACCGGGCGCAAAGCGCATGCGTGAAAGGATGTGTGCATGCATGGAGGAGGCGCGTGCGCTCACATTTGCGAACCGGTAGGGAAGGGAAGGGAATACCACCCCTGGCACTGCTGCTTCTGCCGCTCAGCAGATGCCACCGCTCTGTGCCCCCCCTCCCAGCACAGCACAGCTGCCTTGCCGCCCTTGCAGGGAGGTCGTGACCTTTAATCACTTCCTGGAGGAAGCGGCCGAGAAGGAGGTCCGTGGGAAAGCCCGGCTGGAGCGTTTCATCGAGAACCTGCTGCAGCGGGTCGACCAGGCGGAGAAACAGCTGGAGAAGTACCAGCATCAGCATCTGCTGGGCAGCTCCGGAGACCTCAGCCAACATCTGGTGAGCAGACACTCCAAAGGGGGGAAAAGCCTGCTCGTCCCCAAATCCAGCCCTTAGAAGAGTCCTCCGTGGCTTCACCACCTACCTGGCAGAGAGGCCATCCCCTCCCTGGGACCATCTGGGACCCTCGCTGCCTCTCAGGGGCCCTTTTGAAGGTCCTGGGAGGGGGTGTGGCTGCCTCTGGCGGCCGCATCCAAAGAGAAATTTGGTCTCCGTGATGTGGCTGGACCCACATTTAAAGAGATGGAAATGCCTACCTATATTTCTGGAGGAAAAGGTTTTCCACTGGCGGTACTTTGGATACAGGCAAAATCTGTCCAGTTTGCAGGGGTCCCCAAACTTGGCAACTTTAACACTTGTGGACTTCAACTCCCAGAATTCTGGGAGTTGAAGTCCACAAGTCTTAAAGTTGCCAAGTTTGAAGACCTCTGAGTTAGACTCTCTCTCTCTCTCTCTCTCTCTCTCTCTCTCCCTCATCCTTATCCTAGTTTCCTTCAAGATTTTAGGGGAAAACCTCCTTCAAAGCAGCTGAAGCCTTTTCAAGCAAACTAAATCGCCCTAAAGAAAGTGCGGGATGGGCGTTTGCTTGTGGGTTCGGGTTCTGCTGCAAATGGGCCAGGCGCTGCTAATGTCAGCCCTGCCTCAAACGTGTCCCTCCCTCCCTCATCCTTATCCTAGTTTCCTTCAAGATTTTAGGGGAAAACCTCCTTCAAAGCAGCTGAAGCCTTTTCAAGCAAACTAAATCGCCCTAAAGAAAGTGCGGGATGGGCGTTTGCTTGTGGGTTCGGGTTCTGCTGCAAATGGGCCAGGCGCTGCTAATGTCAGCCCTGCCTCAAACGTGGGCTTCTAGGTAAAAACGATCCTTAAACTCCCTTGGTTGATAAAGGTATTGTTTACTAGAAGTCAAGTGAATTGCAGTAGCGTAAAGCCAGAACTGAAGAGTTCAGGTTAAGTTTTGCCACTTAACTTTCCTCTCTGGGTCCCTTCCCATTTTTGGGGGCTTTTCGTTGTCCAGTCAAGTCTAAAAGAGATGTTTTGGAAGCAGTCACTCTACGTGTTGGCATTCTCACAGTATGAGAAGTCTTCTCACAGTTCAGTTTCACTTTCCCCCAGGCCCTCGCCCTCCCTTCCAGCCTCCCCTCCCCTTTCATGGCAGACTGGCAGTGCGGTTCCTGACAGCTTACCATATTTTTCGGAGTATAAGATGCACCGGAGTATAAGACGCACCTTAGTTTTTGGGGAGGAAAATAGGGAAAAAATAATCTGCCTACCAGGTATTCATCTGGCTAAGTCCTTAGTCTGGTCAGCTTCAGCACATTAGTTTGCTGGTTTTGAGCGTGCATGCTTGGTTTTTATCCCCTGCTTGGGGATAAAAAACAGTTTCTAAAACACTTCTGATCTTTGGAGAGAGAAGCAATGAGAAAAACAGGCAAAGCACGGAGATCGCTTCACTCGCTAGCGCCTCGTTAGGGCTGAAGAAAAGCTTCTAAAGCACAGCTGAGAGTCGGAGGGAGCAGGCAAAGCAAGGAGATCGCTAGCGCCTCGTTAGGGCTGAAAAAAGCCTCCAAAGAAAAGCTGAGAGTCGGAGGGAGCAGGCAAAGCAAGGAGATCGCTAGCGCCTCGTTAGGGCTGAAAAAAAGCTTCTAAAGCACAGCTGAGAGTCGGAGGGAGCAGGCAAAGCAAGGAGATCGCTAGCGCCTCGTTAGGGCTGAAAAAAAGCTTCTAAAGCACAGCTGAGAGTCGGAGGGAGCAGGCAAAGCAAGGAGATCGCTAGCGCCTCGTTAGGGCTGAAAAAAAGCTTCTAAAGCACAGCTGAGAGTCGGAGGGAGAATTTTTCTCCTCTTTTGGGGGGGTGGAAAGTTGCGTCTTATACTCTGAAAAATACGGTAATTTGTTCAGGCAGTGCAGAAATCACCAATGAAAAGTGGGAACGTGATGAAGGTTCCAGAGCCATTGCGGGGAAATGAGGAAGGAAATTTCTTCCCGAAACAGAATTTATGAGGATGGCAGCAGGCAAAGGGCCAGATGGTCATAGCACCCTGTCCTCTGCTCTCCAGAAGACACAGGAGCTGCGGGACACGTAAGACCCCTGAATCTCACCAGCCTGCAACCAGGCCCGGCTGGAGAACACTCCAGAAGGGGATTGTGGAGTCCTGAACAGACGTTGTTTGCTCCAGTGGCCCATTTCGGCAAATTTCAATCGAAGTATTCTCGGTTGATTAATGTTTACTCTGCTGTGTCATCTGGAAATAAACCCCATTGATCTTAGCAGAATTTGCATCTCTATGCAAGAACAGGATCGCAGTAATCAATAAATAATGATTCATTTAGTATTGGTTTCAGGTCAGTCTAATAATTTCTTCCTTTTTTAGTTTACAGATCTGTCATCTTTCAAGAAAGCCAGATGCCTGTATGTATGACCTTCCCTCCCCTTCATGTGGGTGGGTGTCTGAGCTTGGGCTGCTAAAACTACATTTTCTGTTTCTGGGTTCTTTTTGCCAGATCTGACACTCATATTCATTCTCTTTCTCCCTCCCCCTCCCTTTCTCTTTCTCTCTCCTTCTCCCTTTCTCTCTCCCTCTTTTCTTCTCTCTTTCGCCTTCCCCCTCTCTCCCTCTCTCTCTCTCTCCCTCCCTCCCTTCCTCTTTCCCTCCCTCCCTCTTTCTCCCTCTCTCTCTCTCTCTCTCTCTCTTGTTCTCTCTCCCTCACTCTCTCTCCGTCTTGTTCTCTCTCCCTCTTTCTCTCGTTTTCTCTCTCCCCCTCTCTTTTTCTCTCTCCCTCTCTTAATCTCTCTCCCTCCCTTCCTCTTTCCCTCCCTCCCTCTTTCTCCCTCTCTTTCTCTCTCTCTCTCTCTCGTTCTCTCTCCCTCACTCTCTCTCCGTCTTGTTCTCTCTCCCTCTTTCTCTCGTTTTCTCTCTCCCTCTCTCTCTTTTTCTCTCTCCCCCTCTCTCTCCCTCCCTCCCTCCTTCTTTCTCCCTCTCTTTCTCTCTCTCTCTCTCTCTCTCATTGTCTCTCCCTCACTCTCTCTCCGTCTTGTTCTCTCTCCCTCTTTCTCTCGTTTTCTCTCTCCCCCTCTCTCTTTTTCTCTCTCCCCCCCTCTCTTTCTCTCTCCCTCTCTTAATCTCTTCCTCCCACTTTCTCCCTCTCCCTCTCTTTCTTTCTCTCTCCTTTTCTCTCTCTTTCTCCCTCCCTCTCTTTCTCTCTCCGTCCCTCTCCCCCACCCCCGTTTCTCCTTCCCATTTACAGCTGGGGGTACCCCCACAGTTCTGGTAGCCCCCCTGACCCCAAACCTCATTCGCTTCAGAAAGGGCGGCTCTTCCTGAAGAAAGCCAAGGACGACAGGCTCGGAGGTGGCCCTCACCCCGTCAAGTGGTTGTATGAACCCGCGGAAGGCTGCCGGGACATTGGGAGGCCCCAGAAGAAGGCGGAGGCAGCCAACAACATTGCCCGAAAGGGGAACGCAAAGTCAAAAATCGGCAAAAAGAGCAAACCGGTTTACTGAGGCGCCCATATATCCCTGTGGTACGCACGCACGCGCGGATGTGTTTGTGTGTGTGTGTGTGTGTGTGTGGCTAGAGAGATCGATATATCTATATTCTAACATAATTCGCTTTTGAACCAGAAGCTCTTGGCTAGAGATCCCGAGAAGGTCCCTCTGGGGCTCTGCTGAGGTTGGCCTGGAGGGTCATTCCAGGGTGCAGCGTCTGCCCATCGAGGGGGAATAATTAGGGCCATGAGGGCGAACCTATGGCACGCGTGCCCAAATGTCGCCCGGCATGCGCGGCCTTGCCTGTTTGTCTTGTGGGTTTCTGGCGCGCATGTGCGCGCGACGATCAGCTGTCCGCACGCGCGGCAGTGCCGAAAACCGGCCTGCGCATGCGTGCCGGCCAGCTGATTGTCAGGTGCGCATGCGCGCCAGAACCCGGAAGTTCGGTTTTTCCGGAACGCGACCCTGACGAGCGCGCACGCAAGAGTGCAACGTTTCTGCGCGACGGTTCACCATCACTGAATTAGGGGGACTGGCTTCCCGGAAGCTGCACGTAGCAAGCCATCATTATCATCATCATCATCATCACCTCTTTCCCTACTCATTTGGGCAAGGACTTGATATATTTAAGAGATCATCGAGATTGCATATGTAAATGGCCTCATTTCCATGTGACTTTGAATGAGAGGTGCTGTTTTTATTTCGTTTCAACAGCTGATTTGAGCTGAAGCGGAAACAAACTGGGAGCCTTCCGATTTGTTTCCAAGCTTGTTCCTGCGGTTACCCAGAATATCACAAAGAGATACTTTGGCAAGCCATTTCAACGTAACTCCTTTTTCCTGCGATCAATCTGCAGGAATCCATTCTGCCTGGCACCCTGGAAAATCCACTTTTTATTGTTGTGAGGGCTGGGCAGGGGTGAGTCCAGAAATGTTACACCCCCCCCTCCCTTCCCAGCTCCATCGCTTCACCGTGACTAGTGTGTGTGAGACCCAAGTCGTCACACCTTTGTGGGCTGCATGTTGTTGAGATGCTCCCCTGTCGCTCCCTGCAGCACCGAGACTATGCGCAAGGGAAGTGCGTAATACACTGTGTATGGAGGGTTCCTGAAATCTCCCCCCCCCCAGTGATCAAAGTTTTGGAAGACCCTGCGTCCACCTTCCCACCCAAGAGAGTTGGCTGTTCTTGCATGGGGAGACTCTGAGGGACGATGGCTAAACTCTCTCAAGACTTTGGCCATTTAACAACATGCGGTTGCCGGTTGATTGGGGGGATGACGGACATTGTTATAATGCCATTGCTCAGAGGGCCTCCTGCCAATGCGAAGGGCAAGCAGAAGCATCTGGCTCTTCCACCTGCAGAGCTCTGCTTACCTGGAGTGGAGGCAGGAGGGGCCTTGCTGTGCCTGATGCAGACAAATCTTGGCCGAGGGCAATGGTGGACACAGTGGTGGAGTTGGCCGCAGAAGCTGAGCCAGCAGCTGCCCATCCCTGGTCTTTTGGCCACCGGAGCAAAGAAACCTGCAGCAAAGAGTTCCGTCCGCCTCGGATTGGGAGGCCAAGACCAAGGGACAGAAGCCACTTTCCCTGCTCTCCCCAGGAGCTTCTGAGTTTGCCAAAGAAAGAAGGGGCGGGGGGAGGAAACGGGTGGGATTTCACCGACGAAGCCTCTGGAGATCCCTTCCCTTCGCCCATTGTGTCCTTTCCGTTGCTCTGGGTGGCTGTCCTTGGGTGATGTTCGTCTTCATGCCAAATTCACAGATATTTTACCTTCGCTCCAGTACGAAAAATATATTCCCCGAATACCCATCACTCCTTTTTAAATGCTTCTGATAACAGATGTGAAATGTCTTTATGTGACACGGTGGTTCTGCGGTAAGCGTATTAAGCCTTGTGGATTGTTTTCCTTACAAGATTTAAATTTACTTGGGGGTGGAGGGGGGAAACATTGGTAGGATTGTGGCAATAAAAACCAGGGTTTGCAAATATATTTAAACAGAGGTGGAAAAACAAGCATTTGTAACTGTAGGGATCGATCGATCTGTTAAAACGTTGCTTCATTTTATAATGTCAAGGGATATATATTTTTTGGGGGGGGGGCACATGTCCAGCTTCCTGTTTCAATTGACAGTTCTATCCTTGGAGGCTGTTTCAAATAGACCCCAAATATCCCAGCTGTAGCTGGGCTCACACCTCTGCCCTGCACAGATCTAGAGAACCACTAGATGGAATTTCTGTATCCAGTTGCCTTCATCCACCCGTTGGCCAGCAGGTGGCAGCCCCAGATGGGATGGCCCTGAAAGCAAGCCTCACCCAGCCCCCACAGCCCCCCATCTGATGTAGGGGACCCCTCTGCCTGCTTTTATCCCAATTTCCTGGGGAAATTCCCTTCCCACAAAGAGAGAGAGAGATCTGGAGTGATTCCTTGCCCTGGCAGTATGTTGTAAAGCCAGCCATCCTGCACCATGCTCCCTGTGTCTTCCCATGGCCCCAACTAGCTCAGTGATGGCAAACCTTTTTGGCACCGAGTGCCCAAATTGGAACGCGTGTGTGCGTGCATGCGCGTGTGCGTGCACCGGAGCCCCAGAAGCTCGAAGACCAGTGTGCATAACACCTGGTCCTCTGTTTTCTGCCGCGCGCATGCGCACCGACCAGCTGGTCTTCACGCGTGCCAGAGCGCTGGAAATCCGAAGACCAGGTGGCCAGCGCGCGCATGTGCACCAGCCAGCTGGTCTTTGAGTTTCCGGAGCTCCGGCGCGCACAGGCATTCCGGTTTGGGCACTCTGTGCAGAAGAGCAGCTGGCGATGGCGCGCATGCCCACAGAGAGGGCTCTGCGTGCCACCTCTGGCATGCGTGCCATAGGTTCGCCATCAATGAACTAGCTGATAGCCTTCTGGCTGTGGCTCAGCAGCTGGTCGGGGTAGGAAAGGGGTCCCTAGGAACTTTTCTCCCCCCCCCCAGATTATCCCTGCACCCTTCCTCAGGGATTTCAGCTCAGAGGTGGGGAACGCAGCCTCAGCTCTGGCATGCGTGCCATAGATTCGCCATCAATGAACTAGCTGATAGCCTTCTGGCTGTGGCTCAGCAGCTGGTCGGGGTAGGAAAGGGGTCCCTAGGAACTTTTCTCCCCCCCCCCAGATCCCTGCACCCTTCCTCAGGGATTTCAGCTCAGAGGTGGGGAACGCAGCCTCAGCAGAGCTGCAGGGCCTCTGGTTGGGCTCCGGGCTCCAGGGGGGCTCATGAAGAGAGAGGGGCCTCTTTCTAGCAGCTACTCCTGGGGCTTTGCAACGCCGACTTCCATCCTGGGTTCTTTCTGCGCCCGGCCGGAAGGGCTGCCTCTTTCCTGGAGGGTCTTGGCTGCTCCTTCGTCCCCCAAAGAGGACTTGGTCCGTTTCCACCTCACCTGCAGTTGCTGTTTCTCATGACAAAAAGACCAAGGGCAGGTCGTTTCCTTGCTACCCTCAAAAGCTGAACCAATCAGTTCCAAAGCAGTTGGAATGCACTGTAATGCCAAAAAAAAAAAAAGAGAGAGAGAGAGAGAGAGAGAGAGAGAAAGAAATACATTTTAGATGACTATGAAAAAGTCTAATAAAGATTATATTTCTCAATTAAATTGTTCTGAGTGGTCTTCCGGTTTTTACCAATCTAAAGAGTCGCCTTTGGCTTCCACAATTTTCCGATCTCCATTGAACAGCGGGGTGACCTGCACCCCCAGGCCGAGGACAGAGCTTGGCTGACCCTTACTCAGGCCTCTCTTCCCTCTCCGCCTGGGTGGGGGGTGGGCGTGGATTCTGCATTTCCTGACCTGAACTGGGACCAGCACATAAGGCTGGGGGAGGTATGGGGGTCCTTGACCAAACTTCCAGGCCTGCAAAAGCTCCTGCTGGCTAATCGGCTATAAGTTGTGGCTGAACTAATTGGGCTTCTGAGAGACCCTCCCCAAAGAGATTGCTTGAGTCCTGGGCCCTATCTAACAAAATGAAATTCAATGTAGAGAAAAGTAAAGTCTTACATTTAGGCAAGAAAAATCAAAAGTACACGGGGTGAAACCAGGCTTAATAGCAGTGACTGTGAGAGGGATCTTGGAGTCTTAGTGGACAACTAATTAAATATGAGCCAGCAGTGTGCGGCGGCAGCCAAAAAAGCCAATGCAATCCTAAGCTGCATTAACAGAGGGATTCAACCAAGATCAAGTGAGATACTAATACCACTCTATAAAACCTTAGTAAGGCCCCACCTAGAGTACTGCATCCAGTTTTGGTCACCACACTATAAAAAAGATGTTGAGATGCTAGAAAAAGTGCAGAGAAGAGCAACCAGGATGATTAGGGGACTGAAGGCTAAAACATACGAAGAACGGTTGCAGGAACTGGGCATGGATAGTCTAGTGAAGAGAAGGACCAGGGGAGACATGAGAGCAGTCTTCCAATATTTGAGGGGCTGTCACAGAGAGGAGGGGGGTCAAGCTATTTTCCAAAGCACCCGAAGGCCAGACAAGGAATAATGGATGGAAACTGATCAAGGAGAGATTCAACCTAGAAATAAGGAGGAACTTTCTGACAGTGAGAACAATCAACCAATGGAACAGAAGTTGCCTTCGGAAGTTGTGGGAGCTTCATCACTAGAAGCTTTCAAGAAGAGACTGGACTGCCTTTTCTGTCAAAAATGGTGTAGGATCTCCTGCTTGGTCCCTTCCAACTCTGTTAATCTTTTGATATTAAGGTGTCTCTCCTATCTGACGGGGACGCCCTCCTCAAAGTCTTTCTGTCCACATGGCAGTAGAGGATGGCCCTTCAGGGCCTGAGCTGCTGGCCTCCTCTCCATCAGATGTTAGGCTTCACTGCCCAAGAGCTCCCTCCGGTATGGCCTTCGTTGCTATCACGCGGGCTGGGTGGGCTGCTCAGCTGGCCTGCAGGGAGGGAGCGGGGGGGTCTGGGTCTCTTCCACTGCCAGTTGGGTCGCCAAACGGGTGGGTTCTAACTTGCCTCACTGCCAGTTCGCTTCCTCCCACGGCGCGTGGGCGCGCCACGTGGGCACGCACGCGCAGTACCGAAAAATCCAAAAAAAATTCCCCCTCAAAAAAAGCCGAAAACAAGATGCGCAGTGATGGAAACTCGGCTTCTGCGCATGTGCAGAAGAAGAAAAAAACCCGGAAAAAAAATCCCCCCCCCCAAAAAAAAATTCAAAAAAAAAATTCAAAAAAAATATGGCGGCGCCCACGGACCCGCACCGAACGAACTGGATCTGTGACATCATTGTGACGTCACCAGCGGGTTGCTACCAGTTCGGGCGAATGTTGCCAATGTGTCAGACCATTGGTCCATAGGACAGAGCAGCTACAGGAAAGGGCACCAGAGGTGCACACCAAAACATCTAGGCTTAAAGCAGCTTGTTCTGACACCAGTCAAGGGCCTTTTCTGTTTGAGCCTCTCTCAGGCTTTAGAATCGTCCTTCACACAGCCTATGCACGGAGGAGGAACTGATGTTGGTTCGTCACATAATCCAATAATTTTGCTGCTCTTCTCCTCCTCCAACCACTCATGGGCATTTCCTTGAAGTTTCCCCAGGAAGTCAGTTTCAGAGAAGGACCCGTACCCGGTTCGGACCGATTCGCCCGAACCAGTAGCGACCTGCTAGTGACGTCATCCGAACCAGATCGGTGGTCTGTGGGGGCTGCCATCTTTTTTTTTAATTTTTTCCGATTTTTTTTTTGTTTTTTTTTTTGGGCATGCTCAGAAGGTGACTTCCAGCACTGCATGCGGTCGCCATCTTTTTTTGGCTTTATTTATTTTATTTTTATTTTTTTTCTGAGCATGCTCAGAAGGTGACTTCCAGCACTGCATACGGTCGCCATCTTTTTTTGGCTTTATTTGTTTATTTTTATTTCTGAGCATGCTCAGAAGGTGACTTCCAGCACTGTGCATGCGGTCGCCATCTTTTTTTGGCTTTATTTATTTTATTTTATTTTATTTTTTATAATGGTCGATTCTGCCTGCTACTTAGTGGTCATAAGTCACTTTTTTCACTGTCATTGTAACTTTGAACAGTTTAGTGACTGTTCAAAGTTACAATGGCAGTGAAAAAGTGACTTATGACCATTTTTCACACTTAACGACCAGTGGTCGTTAAGTGTGAAAAATGATCATAAGTCACTTTTTCACCACATTTTACAAGTTGGCCACTCCCACCCGGTCACACGACCGCCAAGCCACTCCCACCCAGTCACATGGCCATCAAGCCACTCCCACAAAATTAAGTCACACCCACAGAGTGGTAGTAAAAAAATTTGGAACCCATCCCTGCCCTGCTCCATCAGCAAGGCCAGAAGGCAGCCTGGCAAAAGAGGAGAAAAGTAAAGCAAGTGCAACATTAACGAAACACGCACCCGCACAAACACACAGCCTATGTCATGGGTGGATTCTGATTCCGGATCACTTTTACAGAATAGGAAGGACATTTCCCCCTCCCCCCCGAAAGCCGTTCAGCTGACCCTCAGGTACAAAGCATAGCCACGAGGCAGCTGTTCTGACAGCCACAAGTCTTTGATCATGAACAACACAGAGAGACCCCCCACTCCTCCTCATCTGCCTGTTTGCAGACCCCGGACACAAATGGGTAGGTCTAAATATTTCAAAGACTTGCAAAGTAGACCAGAGGCAGAAGAGGGTTCCTGTAATGCCCCATTTTGCCCACTAGGGGAAGATAAAGCACAATGAATGGTCCCAGTTTTGAGTGGATCTTTCAATTTCCCTCCTGACTCTAAATCAGGGGTGTCAAACTCGATTTCATTGAGGGCCCATCAGGGTTGTGTTTGACCTCGGAGGGCCGATGGGTGGCCGTGGGTGGGCATGGCCAACTCGACGTCATTCGTGTTGGGGGGGGGCATCTATGGTGGCCAAATGCTAAGGCAGGACTTCCCTCAGACCCTCCCTCACTCTCATTATAATCTCCTTCCTTCCTTCCTTCCTTCCTTCCTTCCTTCCTTCCTTCCTTCCTTTTCTTCTTTTTCCTTCCCTCTTCATTCTCCTTTCTTCTTCCTTCCCCTCTTCCCTTATTTTTCCCTCCTTAGTCTCTTCCCATCCTTTCTTCTTTTTCTTTGTCTTTGCTCTTTCCCTTTCCCCTTTCCTGTCCCTTCTTGCGTGCTCAAATGCAAAAGAGGAAACATTTCTCCTTTTGTTTTGTTTTTAGTTTGTTTTGATAGCTCTCTGCCAGCGAAAATGGAGCACCCCTTCCCCGAGCTCCATTTTCGCTGGCAGAGGCACTGTGGACCGGTCCTTTGCTGTTTCCAGGCCGGCCCCATGGGCCAGATCTAAGCGCCCCACGGGCCGGATCCGGCCCGCAGGCCTTGAGTTTGACACCCCTGCTCTAGAAAGTATTTTATTGAGAACTGCTCCATTTCCCTACGTAAAGTTCCATTTAAATTTTCATTCAGTTCAGTCCCAATCAGTGGACTGAATTTTTCAGAGGGTGAGGGATTTGGATAGCCTGTCACCAATACTCAGAGGGTGTCGGGTAGCCGCTTTTCCAACGAATTATCTGTCTGCCAAACTCTTTCATTCTCGGGGCACAATAGAGGATGGATCACCTGGTGTCCTACCTTCCATCTCTATTCTGCGGCTGCCATGCACACAAAGGCTGGAAGTCTCCAACTGACTCCCTTTAGGGGACAGTCGAGGCTAATGACTTGCGGTGTTGCATCCGGTGGCTATGAAAAGGTCTGTGCCTCTTGCTAGAGACAAATAAATAGACCAGGTCAACCAGGGATGAAATCCAGCAGGTTCTAACAGGTTCTGGAGAACCGGTAGCGGAAATTTTGAGTAGTTCGGAGAACCAGTAGCGGAAATTTTGAGTAGTTCGGAGAACCAGCAAATACCACCTCTGGCTGGCCCCAGAGTGGGGTGGGAATGGGGATTTTGCAATATCCTTCCCCCAGGAGTGGGGAGGGAATGGGGATTTTGCAGTATCCTTCCCCCAGGAGTGGGGTGGGAATGGGGATTTTGCAATATCCTTCCCCCAGGAGTGGGGAG
>QLTV01001322.1:2192648-2202831 GCA_003457575.1 Thermophis baileyi | reverse complement strand
GTTCCAGACAGGAGAGCTGTATTCGAGAATTGGTCTAGCGAACATGCAAAGTTTATAAGATTGACATGCAACCTGTCTGCAGACTAGTTATGCAGCTCTGAATCTTCTCCCAAACCTTTGTCGTCATTCCCCACCCCCCACCCCCAAGATTTTGGATTCTGAGCCTTACCCAAAACCTGTGGGGTGCTTTCCCCACGGCAGGCAAAATAGCTGCCAGAGTGCAGCTCGGACTTTCTCCACATGTTGGTCCTTGAAGTCCCCCCTTTAACAGCCTCTGCGAAGCTAATAGGCCACTGAAAGGGCCTCGCGCAATCTGTCCTATAGGAGTAACCTTTTCGCAAGCTCCTGTCAGCTTGGTTCAGCTACAAGAGAAATAATGTCAATTACTGCGGAACGAGGTGGATACGGGAAAAGATGCCTTTGAATGGTTGAATCACAAGAAAAGTCAATCGGCTACTTCCTCCCATGACTAAAAGGCCAGATTCCTTTGTTTTGTCCCCACGTCCAACCCCATTGAAGGGAATCGTGCCAACATCCAGCCCCAATGAGGCCGGGCTTCAAAGATCTGGCAGCATGTGAAGAGTATTTCCCGTGTGGCTGGGGAAAACTTTAGCCAAGAACAGGAACTCAGCCTTTCTCAGGTGGCTCCTTCAGGCTCTGTTCCCCCTGACAACAGCAGCCAGGTCCGTGTGCCCACATGATCCCCCCAGAAAGCTCTCGCCAAGCGAGTTCACTTGAGATTCAGGGATTTAAATAGCCACACTGGAGACACTTATAAATGCCAGCTGGGTGAGCTCACATACTTAGAGATCTCTGGTCCAGCGTATCTGGGTTATATAAGCAGGCGCAATGGGTTCTGTGACTTGCTCTTAGTTACCGGAATAATGTAAAAAACACAATGCTGAAAGCCCCCTGAATGTCTGAGTAGAAGCCCCCTCCCCTCTCATTCCAAAGACAGTTCATCTAAATGTCAACCTATCCCTGCCTGTTTGACTGCTGACTGCAGGCCACGCAGCTTTTTCAGCGTAGATTTACCCCCATCCTTCTCTCCTGCAAGGACTTCTTGTTTGTGAGACTGACCACTCACCTCTTCTCCCAAATCATTTGCTCGGCCAGGGGGCTTATTTGGGTAAGAGAAGACACCCCCCCCAAATCACATCCGGTGGAGGTAAATTAATGGTATGATGCTCGCTGAAATAACTCTCATTGGACTTGGGCCTGTCTTCCTAATCTAAGAACGCCTCCCTTGATTGATTTTATTCCTGTGGTGCTCAACAAGCCACTGTGTCAGGCCTGGAAACCATTATTTCATGTTACTTGGAACCCTGACATACTGTGGCTGAATTCACACATATTGCTAAACGGTACAGCTAGCATTAAAAGGTAGCTAAGCTGCAAAGATAGCCTGGCTTGGCTCCACTAAGAGAAGGCATTCATGGGGGCCCACCAGGGTCCTTGTCACACACACACACACACACACACACCTCCTGTTATTTCCTGCCACCTCCCACTTGGGCACCTAGTAGACAAGGGAGAAGCTGAGTTATCGGGGGGGGGGGGCTGCTGGATGTGCCCCCTTCCCCAAAGGGCCTGAAAAGCTCTGTTTTGCAGCAGGAATATAACTGGGAATCAGGCCACCTGGCTGGGATCTTTGGAAGCCTCACCAGTAGCCACATATATCAAGGGAGGCCTTGGAGAAACACTGGAGCGTTTTTGAAGTTAAGTGTCCAAATGGCTGTTTGAGGGGAAAGAACCAGAAAGAAACCTCTAGCTATTGCATGATTGAGCACCTCCCCAGTTAACCCTCTGGCTGAGCTTTGGGGCTCTGAAGGAGCTTCTTGGGACTCCTTTGCCTTCAGCCGCCCTTCCCGTTCACCACTGGCCATCATCCCCCTGCAGCAGTGCCCCGTATGGCTCTGACACCCACCCACCCCTTCTGTGGCTGTTAATGCTACCTAATAGCATTAATCCATCATTGGTCGTAAATTTGGGAAAAGAGCATTCTGCAGTGTATTAAGCGCTGCTGCTAGAAATGATTTATTTCACTCATTTCTACAGCTAAATCAGAACAGATAAAACCAGATTATTATCTAAGATCAGTTAGAAAAACGTCAAGCTCAAGGAAGCAATGCAATCAGTATTGCAAATCCAGGCATAATCGTGTTCACTTTCACACAATAACAGCAAAGCACCCCAAAAGCCCAGGAAGTCCTTTGGTGTCCCAGGGAGAGATCCTCACGGACTGGCACCAAAGCAAAGTTTCTCCCTCGGGACCTCAGCATTCGCTCCAAATGGAGCCCACTGATCCAAGGGTCAAAGGACCCCAGAAGATAAAACATGGAGGGTGGTTTTGCAAAACTTTTGCTGGAACTCCTTTCAAAAACATTTGATTAAATTGCCATTTCTTTACTGCCACTGTCTCTGCAGGAATTCACTCATCTAAATGGCTGGAAGGCAATTATTGCACAAGGTTCTGGTGATTTCTCTGGCTATCAAGTGCCCAGCCTTCCTGTTCTGATCCTCTCTCTCCCTCTCCACCATCACCCTTAACTTCCCCTGCTCTGCCTCAAACCGAAATGCTTCTGCTGCTGGAGCCACTGGGAGGTCACTGCAGAAGGACGGGATGGAGAGAAACGGAAGACTCCTCTGTTTCTTGGCCCTGCATTAAAATGAATTTTTAATGTCTTGGGCTCATTCATTCAACAGCTTTTCCTTCCTTCCTTCCTTCCTTCCTTCCTTCCTTCCTTCCTTCCTCCCTCCCTCCCTCCCTCCCTCCCTCCCTCCCTTCCTTTTCCATTTAACCTTCAACCGTAGCACTTGAGTGATTGTCCCAAAGGTGCTTTTTCAGGAGGCAACTGGACTTTGTTTTTTCTTTGAAGATGTTTCGCTTCTCATCCAAGAAGCTTCTTCAGCTCTGACAGGATAGTGGGGAATGGAAGGATTTATACTCCTTGCAGACAGCTGGTCATTTGCATCCTTTTAGAGGGTCCTTGAAGCACTTGGAGGTTTATCTGTGTGCTCAGGGTCACCTGAGTGGTGCAAATGGTTCCTGTAGTCTGCAATTTTTTTCCCTGGAAATCCACTCCTACTCCCACACCATTCCAAGGCTATTCGTCCCAAATTGCATAGCTAAAAGTCTGTAGAGATTCTCAGTCATCCAGGTCATGGTTGTCCCAAAGGTGCTTTTTCACTTGAATGATTGCATCTTTGCCACACCGTACAATGAATATTATGAGACTTAAAAAAAAAAAAGCAGCAATCCTCAGGTAAAAAGAAGGATGATTAGCAGAGAAGTATAGAGAGTGAAATGTATAACCTTTGGGAGAATTTCTGATGTCAAGAGCAGCTCACAAACCCTCGGAGGTTCTTCAGGGAGTCTTGGCCGATTCCGGGGCTCCCTCAGGCCAGGGTTCACATGATGCTGAAGAAACTGTCTGGCCACGTTAGCTACATCTAGCCAACCAGAGTTTACTTCCTTTCCTTTTCAATGAAGAAACATCCCGATGGACTTGGCACCAGCTGGACCATGGAAAGCTGCTTGCCTTCCTTATGCTCTGCGCCTGCCTGCCTGGATCCCTCCCTACCGCTCGTGGAAGGAGGCTGCGGGCTCCCTCCCTCTGAGAGAAGATGCCGGGCTGGTTTCTGCAAAGCTGCCTTAAACTGCACGTGAGAACCCACCGTAAGGTGCAGCCTGCTGGTTCATGCAAAGTCTGCCTGCTACAATTGCGCCTTGCTTGTACATCTACATCTCTGCGTTTCATGAACCCAGGCAATACTTTTAAAGCTGTTAGCAGCCCACTTGCACTCTGTGCCAGCCTCTCTGCCTGGTGAAAATGACTGAGAGACCCCTTCACCCACCTCAATCCATGCGCTAATGTATAAGAGAGAAGCGCTTTGTGACTCCCTGGAGGAGTGAGATCAGGGTAGCAAGCAGTGGGCCTTCCATTCATCCCAAGGGTGCTGAAGAGGGCCAGGTAGCTGAAGGCATCTGGGTACCACACATCCCAAAAGCAGCGTCCGATGTGTGGACAGAGAGGTGGGGCAGAGTCCATTTCTGCCAACTTTAACAGCCCACAAAGGGTTGAGAGGCCCCTCGCTCAACAACAGAAGTTACTGAAGCAACACGATAATGAAAAAGTGTTATTTGCATTTAATTAAACGTTACCAACATTTATTTTAATTCAATTAAAAGGCAGAATAGCATTTAATTTGGTTTTAATAACAGACTTAATGTGTGATAACTAAATGCAATGGATTGTTACAGAAAAAGTTAGCAATCAATTGAGATCGAAAACATGAGATATAAATCTTGTTGCTGCCCCATTAGCACAAAATTGCACAAATAACAAATGTCTGATCAGATTCTCCATAATGAAGAGCTGCACGCGCTTATGAAGAGTTATTGGGGCGGCTGTTCCTTCCCGTTGCAAACATCCAGGGAGGCGGAAGAGCTACTTGTCGGCTCAGGTGCTGAGGATACACAATGCAGGTTTGCCAGGTCTTAACAATCCCAGCGACCCTCTTCTCTCTTGGGTTAGCAGTGCTGAGGGTTAAAATCTCAGCAGCCGCCTGGAGCTAACCGAGGCTCCCTGTTAGGGACAAAGGCCGGGGCATTTCTGGTTCCAAGGAGTTATTAAAGTCTCGACCATCCATCATCCCTTTTCTACAGAGTGCAGGAATACGAGCCGGCCCAAGGCGGGAAGAAGGAAGAGGCAGGCAAGGAAGGCAACCGCCTTGGCTCCGATGGAGGAGGGAGCTGTCCATGGTTCTCAGCCGGGCAAGGCAGGATGGGGCCAATAGAAGCCGAGGGTTAATTCTTGGGTTTGCCATGGCCGTGGAAGCAGAAAGCCAGAAGTCATTTCCAGGGGATGGTGACTGCGTGGTTAAGGACCCTTCACTCCGTTTACCAGCTCCATCCATTGAGGACTAGTCTCTTGAGCCCCTTCGCACTTCCTCGCACAGGAAACCCCCCCCCCTCCAAATTCACCAGGGCTGCCTCCTGAGCAAGTGGGAAAAACTTTGCTGCCCAGATCAGCAGGGATTTTAAGTGGGGTTTATTTTCCTCACAGTATTTATGATTATGATTATGATTCTTAGATTAGATCAGATTAACAGAGTTGGAAGGGGACGTTGTAGGTCATCTAGTCCAACCCCCTGCCCAAGCAGGAGACCCTACACCATTTCTGACAGATGGCAGTCCAGTCTCTTCTTGAAAGCTTCCAGTGATGAAGCTCTCACAACTTCTGAATAACAGAACAGAATAACAGAGTTGGAAGGGGACCTTGTAGGTCATCTAGTCCAACCCCCCACCCCCACCCAAGCAGGAGACCCTACACCATTTCTTGCTTCAGCGCTGCCTGCTGATCTCTTTAGGGTCAGTGGAGGAATGACCAAGAAAGTGCAGAAGCCACAAATGTGTCCTCTTCCACCGTGCAGCATGTCCCCAAATTTCTCTCCGGGGGCTTTTCTCTGATGGCTGCCTTGTTATCCCACAGCCGTCCCCCTCCTCTGGCTCGGAGCATCAGAAGCAAATGTTGGGAGCTCCAAGCAGGAGGCCCAGAAAGGCTTGGAGGATCCTCGCCATGACTGGCCACTGATGCTCCTGTCTCACAACAGCGTCAGTCTGATCTGTCTCTGTGTGTGTGTTTCTCTGTGTGTGTAAGTTGTGTGAGTCCAGCCACAGGAAGACAGATGTAAAACACACCAGTCAAGCTGCAGCTTTCCCAGGGAGCAGCTGCCAAAAGGGAACCTTAAACTTCACCCAGAAGTCCCACCCGGAGTGTGACTCAGCCAGCCTGAACTGGCTCACCCTTTGACAAACTTTCATTCCCCCTTTGAGGGCTCCAGTGCGGCTGTGGGCACCCGGCATTGGCAGACTTTTTTGGAGGGAGGAGGGCGGGATGTTTTTAACGTTTCTATTTTCGAGTAGTTCTCTCAGTTCTCTCCTTTGATGGATCGATGGGGTGCACGTAATTTGAATAGAAACATAAACCAAGAGTAAAACAAATATTATAATTATATGATCATAACTGGTGCATGGCTGGTGCGCCTGATAAAACGAGGGAGGCCCCAGCCCTGCTGGCAGACGGGCGTGACAGAGCAGAGGGGGAGAAAACGGAGAACAACCGTGACAGCAGTTAGAAGGAATTAATGAAACGCCAAGGATAATGGCTGCTTTGGAGGGTGGGAGTGGGTGAATCACGATGCCATATGGAATGCGAGTTTGATAGGCTGTCATTCAAAAACCGCTCTGTCTTTGTCCTTTCATCACCATCCTATGTAAACAGGCAGGACCCCTTTCCGTTAGCACGAGAGTAAGGAGGCAGTGAACAAAGGAGGGGGAGGGGGGAAGCCAGCCCCCTGGGGCTCCTAGCAAGGAAGGAAGGACCAGCCTTGCCCGGATCTCACCGGGGCTGCCCAGGACTCCAGTGGGCCAGCAGGGTCTCTGTGGCCAGAGCAGGGACAGGCTGATCCCAAGGAAAAGGGGAGGATGGGTGGCTCACGGGGAGCCTGGCAGGGACCCTCCCGAGTTGGCACAATATGGCAAATATCTGGGTCTCACCAAGGGCTTCCTGTTTCCTTGGCAAAGTTGGGTGGGGGGGGAGAGGCAACAAGTGGAAGACGATGGGGAAGTCAAGACTGGGCCACTCAACAAGCATGAAGTACACACTTTGTCTTTAATGTTAATTCGATTAACACAAGGAACAGCTAGATTTTTTCCAATTTGGGTAGGGATCGGTTGATTTGCGAATCCATTCTAATCCATCCAAGCGCATCCACCTTCTGAGGGAGAAATGGATAAATCTGAGGCCCCACAAGCCCCTGCAGGCCACTCCATCCAGTGTCCTCAGGGTCACTTCTTCAGCCGAAAGTCATCTCTGTTTCCCCAGCTTACCTGCAAGGAAACCTTCGTATTGAACTCACTGCAACTGATACTCTGACTGATGAATCTGTGATGACCCGGGACGTGGCACGAAGGCAACACATCCAGAGAACCGGTATGAGTCCCTTTATTGGCACCAACTCTGCCCCCAACATCCCATTTACTCTCCAGCCTGGAGAAAAGCTCTCCCACAAACCTGCAGATACTCCAGTCCCAACGCTGTAAACAGAATGACTGCAATCAATCACTCCAGCAGGGCAAGATAATGAGTCCCAGATGGGAAGAATAATTCCAGCAAGACAAGATAAGCACACAGTAGCACTGCTATAGTTCAAACAGTACGGAGGAATGCCAGGAATGCAGGCCACACTCTCAACACCAGATGAATTCAGCGTTTGTTCCTGACAAACGCCCTCCCAACTGCCTCTCCTTTAAACTCCATCCCCAGGTGTGCCTTGTGAAGGGAATTGGGGCCCTTTCCTTCCTCGTAAGCCATGCAACACACGTTGCTCTCTTCTGCGTTCTTCCCTGCGTGCCCTAGGATGAGGAGAGGGTGGGCCTTGGTCTTCATCTGAACCCCTTCTCCCTTGTTCTACCTCTCCCCTGCTCTGCCCAGCCTGACTTTGCCCTTCCCCAGTTTCCTCCACAGCCAACGGAGACACTCTCCCGCTCCCTGTCAGCTGTTCATCTTCCGTCTCCGATTCAGACTCCGATGGGGGCATGACAGAAACACTGGAGCAACCTGAGTTTGTGCAGTGAGGAGGGTGGGGTTCTAGGTCTCACATCTGTCTGGGCTCCTTCAGTCCTTAGAAGTTGCCTCCTTTGAGGCATAACAAAAGTCTTAGAAGCGGATCTTCATGCAGGCCTCTTGTGTCTGCTTGCCAGCTTGTTTCCAATAGCAAATCCTAGACTGCGGTCCTACTGTCCTCTACACCAGGGATCCCCAACCCCTGGTCCCTGGACCGGCACTGGTCCGTGGCTTGCCAGCAACCGGTCCGTGCAAACAAGTGAAGCCCCATCCGCAAGATGCAGGCAGCACACAAAACCACGCTCCCTCCGGTCCGTGGAAAAACTTTTCTCCATGGAACCGGTCCCTGGTGCCCATAAAATTGGGGCCGCTGCTCCACACAGAATGGGACCTTCAGGCTCCTACCCTTGGCTACTCCTCCTTCTCCTTCTCCTCCAGGCTCCCGCCTCTGCCCATTTACCTCCAGCTTTCCTCCTCTGCTGCCCTCCCCCAGCCATTCTCCTTGGCCCCTCCGCCCCGTGCCCTTCGGCCTGGCCCATTCACCAAAACACCATTTGTCCCGACCCTTTGGCCACACAGGACAGTTAGCCACCAGCCAATCGGGTGGCAGGCAGAAGTCATGATGTTGCGGGGGCAGCGTGTGATCGCTGATCGCAGGAGCTGTGGGGCTATGGTGGGGGCACAGGAGGAGAACAGTGGTGGCGCGGCTTCTGGGGTGGGGTGGGGTGGAGCAGCAGCCCAATTGCAGGATCAGGTATGGGGTGGGGTGCAGTGCAGGCACCTCGTGGGAAGGCAGCTTAGGCAGGCAAGCCGCAGAGCAGAGACTGTGCGCATGCGCAAACCAGTGCCACACAGTGTGCTATGCCGCCCGGGAGGTGAGGAGTGACTGGGCAGGGCAGGCGAGCGAGCGAGCGGGCGGGTGGGCAGGGCGACCGGGCGAGTGGCGAGCAGGCGAGCGGGCGGGGGGCGGGGGCAGGCAGAGGTCGCTACCGGTTCGGCGACCCACACCAAATTTCCCCTACCATTCGCGCGAACCAGCGCGAACTGGCTGAATACCACCTCTGGGTGGGTGGGGAGGAAGAGCCCAACTGCAGGATCAGGTGTGGAGTGGGGAAGACCTGCTCTACACGGGGTCTGGGGTCCGCCTCTCCCTGCCTCTCCTTGGGCTAAGACAGGCAAATAAGTTCACAGAGCATCACCGGTACTGTTTTCATGCAGGGCAGATTTGTTGGGATCTGCTTTCCTGCCGTATGATTCATAAATACCCAAGTAGCACTAAGGAATGCAACGCTATACCGTCCATGGAAGAGCAGATGTATAATTAGCTACTGTTATGTCTCATTTGCGTTGCAGAGCTATGGACAAAACCAGACAGTGCTTTTTTAATCACAAATGGGGGATTTCTCATGTTTCTTTCTAAATAAAGGTGGAGAAACAGCCAAAACACACACACACGCACACACGCACACACACACACACGCACACACACACACACCAGGAAGAGAGAGATTCACCAGGCAAGTGGGCTGATTGTTTGCTCTCCCGCAGGAGACAGTGGAGTGTTATTGCACAAGTCTGGGTGCGCGCAGAACTGATGGGAACAAGGTCCTTTTGGGAAGCAAGGGGAGATTGTGGGGGGGGGCGGTGCCTGCATGCATACGTACACACACGAACACACATGCGCACATGATTGAGGGGAAGACTTGCAGCCAGCCTTAAGCCCACTGAAATGAAGAGAGTTTCGCGAGATGGCCTCATTTTGCGCAGGACTGCTGTGGCAGAGCTCGATGAAGGCCTCAGAAATTATCCACACATCCATGTGCAACAGGACAACTGAAACCACGGTGTGGATGCACTCTTGCACGTCTTGCCACCAAGTCCCTCCAGCCTCCCCTTAGTCACTTACTTCCCTTCCAACATCCGGTACGAAAGCTGGTGAAGAAAACAAGATTTTCCCCAGGACCGAACAGGACATTTGGACACCAGTGAGAAAGTGGGAGAAAATATTTCTGGATATTTTTCCCACCCGGTAGAAATACCTGTAGCGCTACCCCCGAAAGGGCCGCTGGAGTCCAGGTTCTCCTGGCCCTCTTGATATGGCCACCGGTCTCTCGCTCAGGCACCTCTACTGGCCTGGGTCATGTAGTGTGGTAGTGGTCAGTCTCCTCTCAGCAGGCAGGTCACGTGGTGGGGTGATGGTCAGTCTTTTCCCAGCCGGCGGGTCATGTGATGAGATGGTATTCATGTGGCTGGTCGGCCCTTCTTCCTTTCTTTCATTCTCTCCTCTCTCTCTCTTGAATTGCCTGCTGAGCTCTCCTTCCACTGCCTCTGCTCCTTCGTGGATTCCTCGGCTTGCCCCACAGAAGCCTCTCCTATCCTATCCCCTTCTCTCCCTCAGGCTTGCCCCACAGAAGCCTCTCCCCTCCTATCCCCTTCTCTCCCTCAGGCTTTGCCCCACAGAAGCGTCCCCTATCCTATCCCCTTCTCTCCCTCAGCCTTGCCCCACAGAAGCCTCCCCTATCCTCTCCCCTTCTCTCCCTCAGCCTTGCCCC
>QLTV01001322.1:2120568-2132432 GCA_003457575.1 Thermophis baileyi | reverse complement strand
AGGAGAGGGGAGGGAGGGGCGAGGCCAGCCAGGAGTGGGATTTGGGGGTTCTCTGAACTGCACAGAATCTTAGCCAGAGGTTCTCCCAAACCCCTGCGAACCCCCAGCAGCCCACCCCTGCTTAAAAGGCTTGTGAAGGGTTATACCTGGTCTTTGTGGGTGTTCTTTTTATTTTATTTTATTTTTTAACCTGAGAAGAAGAAAGGAGAAGAAGGGAAGGGGTTTCTCAGTAGTGAAAGCCAGCAGGGACTGATGTCTCCCTCCCTCCACTCCCAAGAATGACAGTAGCTCTTGCCCCCCCCCACCCCCCACCCCCGTGCGTGTGTGCGAGGAGACATGGTGAGAAGTCAGCGCCTTTGCTGTTCCTTCCAGGTGCGAGCTCATCTCTGCACTGGGCTTCCTCTTACCGGATTGGTGTTTCTGCCCTACCTCCAGGTCGCTCCTGCTGGGCTCTTTGGACCCACGCCCACAGCACCCGGAGGCCCTTGAGGGTAGCTGGGATGTCAGCATTGCTGGCCTGCTGCCAGCTGCCCACACACTTCCTTGCCCAAGGGGTGTGTGTGTGTGGAGGTGGAGGTTCTCACCCCCAGCCTTTCAAGTGGACCAGGAACAAAACTGCCACAAAGCCCTCCGTTCTTTTTCTTTTTTCCTTCCAGAAAGCTCGGAAACAAATGGGAATTCATTCTCCCTCTATCTTGCCTGTGCACCCCTCCCTCCCTTTGCCCCCTGTATCAAAGCCTGCTTGCCGGCAATAAACGGGCCTGAATTTTCTGCATTGTCCTTAAATTTGGGCCACCCATTGGGAAGTTGAGGTCCGGTGATGTAATAGTACCTAAATATGTAACACCCCAAGCTGGCTAATGTTACTCACGATGTGCAGCGTAAACTTTGATAAATTTCCTGGAAAGTGAGTCGCTCAGCAAGTGGAGAGAGAGAGAGAGAGAGGAAGAGAGAGGGAGGGAGAGAGGAAGAGAGGAGGGAGGGAGGGAGGGAGGGAGAAAGGGAGGGAGAGAGAGAGAGAGAGAGAGAGAGAGAGAGAGAGAGAGAGAGAGAGAGAGAGAGAGAGAGAGTTTCCTTCTTAAAGAAAAAGAGTTCGTCTCTCGCCAAGAGTGTCCGAGTGAGGGTTTCCATATAGAAAATGGAAAATGGTTCCTTCTCTTCCACGTCTGAGAAACTTCAGTGAAACGATTGGGTTCAGTCTTGATTTCAGTCAATTTGTTCTGGTCAATAACCTTATTAGAGAGATTGTCAGGGAGGGCAGACAATTTTTATGTAGGCTTTCTCCTCCAAACCTGGCTATAACGCATGCAGTGGCAAAATTCTGGGTTGCTGCAATGTCCACAAGAAAAAAATTGGTTACAGAATTATAGCTGTCAACTTGTGCCAATTTTTTGGAGATATCTCTAACAATTTTTGGAAAATTATATTTACTCACATACGTATCGGCTCTCTACTCACGTAAACCAGGGAGTGACCCTAACTGTTTGAGAACATGTATTTTCTTAACAGGGATGTTATTATCCACTATTAATGTCAGTACTTTTTTTTAATATATTGTAAACAGTGATGTCTATTGCTGGTCTATGACCGTAATAAAGTTATATTCTTCGTAATAAAGTTATATATAGGATAACAGCATAAAAAGTAGTTTGGTTTGCTTCGTGGTAGCAAAAGTATGAGAGGGTTAACCTTCGTTAGCATTTAGTTGATTGTAATCAGGAAAGCTAAAAACGTAATAATACAATTTGCTTTATGTTGTCCTTTTTTAAAACCGATGCCATAAAGATAATTGAAGGATGCAGGAAGTAGTATTTTTAACAGATTGCCCCCAGTGGTGGCTTTGATCCCTTTTATCCGTGTGAAAATCCTTGCATATTTTCAGAGGATCCCTCCAAGTCTCGAGGAGTTTTTCAGCAAATTTAGGGACCAGCGGAATGAAGAAAAATTGGGTGGCCAAAGCAGAAGGAGCCTTCCGAAGGCAGAAGCCCACCCAGGAAGGCAATGTGGAAGGTTTGCTTCTGCCATGGCACCTTGGCACCTTTCCCACGCGGAGTGTACATCACACCGTTAGTCTCCCTCTTGGTCGCTCGAAAAGAGGCTGCTCTCGCCCAGCCAAATCCTAAGCAGCCAAAGGCTTATTCTTGTCAGTGTGGAAATTAATGCATTTGTCCTTTCTGCCAACCTATGGACTCTGGTGTGCATCTTATCTGCATTACTCTACTTCAGAGGTGTCAAACTCGATTTCATTGAGCGCCGCATCAGGGTTGTGTTTGAACTCGGAGGGCCGGTGGGTGGACGTGACCAGCTCGACGTCACTCGTGTCAGGGCGCCTGTGGGGGCCTGAGCGGTCTGCCAGTGAAAATGGGCTCCCAACCTCCGTTTTCGGCTGCGACAGCCTCCTGCAACCCTCTGCCAGTGAAAATGGAGCTCCGGAGGGCCGCCTGCAGCCCTCGCGAGCTCCGTTTTCGGCTGCAATGGCCTCCTGCAACCCTCTGCCAGAGGCACTGCGGGCCGGTCCTTCGTTGTTTCCAGGGTGGCTCTGTGGGCCACATCTAAGCACCCCGCGGGCCGAATCCGGCCCCCGGGCCTCAAGTTTGACACCCCTGCTTTACTTTGTTTTCATTCCAGCCAACTGCTTCTCTTCTTGAATCGTTCCAGGCCTTGATTTATTATTCTAAAGAATAGATTTCGGAATCTGCGATTTTACATCATTATAGTTTTGCTGTAAACAGCGTTACGGCGAAAAACATTGTTGGCAAACCTGGAGGAGATCTGTTTCTGATTTAAAAAGCAAGGAAACATGGAGTTCACTAGATAAAGCATCGCTGGTCGGTGATAATATCAGGAGTAGAACGCACTGAGCATCTGAACAGAAATCAAAGGCTGTTTAGCCAACTTGTTCCTACGTGGGGAACCTGCTTGGACTTATCTGCACAGAACATTTAAGTTCCTCTCACCATTTCTAGCTCTTTTCCCGTTTCTTTTCAGGGCTAAAAAAAAGGCAGGCGTGGGAGAAGTTAAGTAGACTTTGGTGCAATACGGGGGAGATTGGAAGTAGAGCAACAACATTTCTGACCCACAATCGTATTGTAACAGATACCTTTGAGAGCACATATTAAAACTGATTCGAACTGCAACGGCAGAGTTGCAAGTGAGCATCAACACACTGTTATGGGCAGAAACAATGAACCCATCTCTTGATTTCTTCCCTGCTGGCAGCTGACAGGCCAAGAACTGGCAGCTCTTGCTGGGGTCCTCGGCGCTACCAAAGCGCAGCAGAGAAACTGAATGGCAATTCTTGCCATAGAGAAATGTGCGTGTTTTCCTGAGGTGGGTTTCAGCAGGTTCTGACCAGTTCTGGAGAACCGGTAGCGGAAATTTTGAGTAGTTCGGAGAACCGGCAGCGGAAATTTTGAGTAGTTCGGAGAACCGGTAAATACCACCTCTGACTGGCCCCGCCCCCATCTATTCTCTGCCTCCCGAGTCCCAGCTGATCGGGAGGAAATGGGGATTTTGCAGTATCCTTCCCCTGGAGTGGGGAGGAAATGGGGATTTTGCAGTATCCTTCCCCTGGAGTGGGGAGGAAATGAGGATTTTGCAGTCTCCTTCCCCTGGAGTGGGGAGGAAATGGGGATTTTGCAGTAACCTTCCCCTGGAGTGGGGAGGGAATGGAGATTTTGCAGTATCCTTCCCCTGCCACGCCCACCAAGCCACGCCCACCAAGCCACACCACGCCCACCAAGCCACGCCCACAGAACTGGTAGTAAAAAAAATTGAATCCCACCACTGGTGTTTTCCCTTCTTTGACAGCACCCTCAAGGCCTGTAAGATGTAGCCTGACCTTATTTTTTTGCTTCAGCTTGGAATCAAATTATGGACATTGTTCTATCTCGGTTACTTAGCCCCCAAATCTATGTCCTAGCTGCTTTCCAACGATGGACATTTAATGTTCTTGAGGCTCTCCAGTTCCATCTTAAAAAGGAAACGGATTTATTTTCTTACTTTAGTGTGGGAGATCAGGCAGCATTTAGAAGGACAAGAATAAAGATAAGACTCGGCAGGGAATGTAAATTAGATCATCAACTTGCAATATTAGGGGTTTTGTTTTCAACTAACAAGAGTTAAGTAGGAATCGGAGACGATTTTCATAGCGTTCTTTTTAAAAGTTCTATTATTAATGGTCAGAAGTTATACATAATTGAAAACTTTTGTGAGTCCCAAAGCAACTGTTTAAAGGTTTGAATTTTATGGCAAATCTTGATCAGCCCCGCTGAATATGTTAAACTTGGAGCAATTTCTTCTGACAGTATCTACTTGATGGCTGCGTTTTCCCAAATACATCTTCAAACTTCCTATTTGAAAGTTTGTCAAATAGTTAAATAATTTTTTTTTCTTTACCATAGGACTAGATCTGCTGGGTTTAGTACACTTGTCTTTGTCTCAGAAGTCACATCCAGGACCCAAAATTCCAATTTACATTTGGTGCGTGTGTGCGCGCGCGCATGCTTTTGTGTGTGAAGTCCCGAGCACCTCTTTTGTGGCACTTGTGTCATCCCATCAGCCCACTTGATTAATGCTCAGCTGCTGGACGTTGCAGTCCATGGGGGGCTACAGTTCTGGAGGGTAATATTTAATTCACCTGCTGCCTATCGGATGAGGTACAGGTATACATTCCCATGTCAGAGCTCCATAGGAGAGTTTTCTTGTACAGTACCACTATGCAGTATCAGAGGTGGGTTCCTCCTGGTTCGGACCGGATTGCCCGAACTGGTAGCGACCCGCTGGTGATGTCACAGTGACATCACGGATCGGATTCGGTCGGTGCCGGTCTGTGGGCGCCGCCATCTTTTTAAAAAAAAAATTTTAAATTTTTTTGAGAATAATTTTTTTTTTTGGAATTTTTTTCCGGGTTTTTTTTCTGAGTTTCTGAGTTTCCGGCACTGCGCATGCGTCGCCATCTTGTTTTCAGCTTTTTATTTTTTATTTTTTTTCTGATTTTTCGGCACTGCGCGGCCACGCGACGTGGGAGGAAGCGAACCGGCAGCGAGGTAAGTTAGAACCCACCCCCATGCAGTATGTATACAGCAAAGTTTACTGGAAAGCAAGAATCCCACCAGGTAAAGCTGAAACTTTTCCATCTTCCAGAAAGAATAAGCATAAAGGATGTTGAGACTTTGGAAAAAGTTCAGAGAAGAGCAACTAAGATGATCAAAGGCCTGGAGACTAAAACATACGAAGAACGGCTGCAGGATTTGGGTTTGGGTAGTCTAGAGAAAAGAATTAGGGGTGACATGATAGCAGTATTCCAGTATTGGAGGGGCTGCCACAAAGAAGAGGGGGTCAAATTATTCTCCAAAGCACCGGAGGGCAGGACAAGAAACAATGGTTGGAAACTAACCAAAAAGAGAGAAGCAACCTGGAATTAAGGAGAAACTTCCTAACAGTGAGGACAATTAACCAGTGGAACAGCTTGCCTCCAGAAATCGTGGTTGTTCCAACACTGGATGTTTTTAAGAAGAGTCTAGAGTAGACAGTCACTTATCTAAAATGGTATAGGTTCTCCTGCTTGAGCAGGGGGCTGGACTAGAAGACCTCCAAGCTCCCTTCCAGCTCATTCTATTCTAGTTCTCAGATTAAATGCCTTGTCTGGGGAAAAAAAAAAAAGACGAGCCTTGAAGGAGGACGAAAGAAACCGTGGATTGCTTTGGGTTTACCTTGACAGGTGGCCGCTTTTCAAGACCCTGGCAAAGTACGACTGTCTGAACGCCTCGTGAGGGAACCAGACGAATTCATGAAGTTTCATTAAGCCTTCCACAGCCAAACTGCAGCTTATACAAAAGATTCATGGCCGGGATATCCTTCCCTTTCGTGTTTCAAGCCCAAACACAGTTTAAAGAGCGACTCATTTATTGAGAGGAAGTGGAATCTCCCTATCAAACTCCCATTCGGGGGGGGGGGGATTTTTCCTTGGTAAAACAAACCCCAGTTTGAAGGGACTTGATTTTGTGCACCGGAGATCGGACTGGAAAAAACTGCCCTCTTCTCCACTCTGTTGCCTCCAATAAACTATCTTCCCACAAGAGGTGAAATACTTATTTTAACTACTTTTTTTTAAAACTATTTCTTATTGTTTCATACTACCGAAAATTTTATAGAGGATAAGTGGAATAAGTATGCTGTATGAAATAAATGAAATAAATAGCCTGGAAATAATGGCAAAAATCATTATCCTTAATAGAAACTTAACACTCCTTCCACTGCTTCAGAAATGCTTCTTTTTTGATTTTGTTTCTGTGGACTGTGCACAGAATATTTTGAAAATAGGAGATGAAAATAGGAGGTGCCCTCCCTGAGGTAATGGTGCCTTCTGAACACCCACTCCTGCATTGCTTTCCTTCATGCAGGACCTGGACATGGTCAAGAGGACGTGGCCTTGGAATGAGACCCAGAGGAAAACTCTGGCAGAAATGACAACCTTCAAAACGTTAAATGTCTATGGAGATTCTCAGTCATCCAGGTCATGGTTGTCCCAAAGGTGCTTTTTTTCAAGAGGCAACTGGATTTTCTGGTTTTTCTTTGAAGACGTTTCGCTTCTCATCCGAGAAGCTTCTTCAGCTCTGACAGGATAGTGGGGAATGGAAGGATTTATACTCCTTGCAGACAGCTGGTCATTTGCATCCTTTTAGTGAGTCGTTGAGGTCACCTGGAGGTTTATCTGTGTCCTCAGGGTCACCTGAGTGCAGAGGTGGGTTCCTCCCGGTTCGGACAAACCGGTAGCAACCCGCTGGTGACATCATGATGACGTCACGGATCCAGTTCGGTTGGTGCCAGTCCGTGGCCGCCGCCATCTTTTTTTGAATTTTTTTTTCTTCTGCGCTTTTTTCAAAAGCACCTTTGTGTTGTAGAAGTCCAGTTGCCTCTTGAAAAAAGCACCTTTGGGACTTCAAAACATTAAGCTGCACACACACACATAGACACATGTCCTGAACCAGCCTGAAAGCAATATTTATCTGCAATAGTCAATGTGATGTATTTGGTCAGCAAAATCTCTGCTGGGCTGGTTCTACTGGCTTCTCCTGGGAATGCAGGCATCCTGGATGAGTGAAGGGTGAACTCCAGAGGAGTGTAATAATTGTTGGACTTTCAGTGGAGGAGCACCTGAGAGAAGCCCTGTGTGTGTGTGTGTGTGTGTGTGTGCGCGCGCGCGCGCACACACACACACTCTCTCCGGCTGGTGCTCTGCTCCTACCTGGTTTGGCCACTTTTAAATGTTAGTACAAAAAACTTCCAGGTGGACGTGCATTTGACAGTCAACATCTGTACTCCCAAGGGCGACGCTATTTTATTGAATAGTTTGGATAAGGTCTCTTTCATCTGACTGTTTGTCTTGTCCTGGATGGCGATTTAAGGGCCTAGATCAGGCGTGGCAAACTCAAGGCCCGGGGGGTGTGTGGATCCGGCCCACGGGGGATGCTTAGATCTGGCATGTAGAGCCGCCGTGGAAACAGCCAAGGACCGGCCACGGTGCCTCTGCTAGCGAAAACGGAGCTCAGGAAGGCTGCACGCGGCCCTCCTGAGCTCCATTTTCACTGGTAGAGGGTTGCAGGAGGCCGTCACAGCCAAAAACGGAACTCAGGAGCCCGTTTTCTCTGGCAGAGTGCTCGGGCCACCACAGGCGCCCCCGACACGAGTGACGTCAAGCTGGCCACGCCCACACAACCCTGATGCGGCCCTCAATGAAATCGAGTTTGACACCCCTGGCCTAGATGATTTAATCACTGCCTCTTAGAACTGATTAAACCCCCACCCCACCCCAGCCCCAGCATTTCAATCCGGAAGCTTTTCCAATGGATTTTGCCTGCAAGGTCTGTGCTCTGAGGGGACAAGATTTTTTGTATGAAGAATATTAAAGCAAAATAGAGAAAAGTTCCCTTTGTGTGTGTGTGTGTGTGTCCAGTTTTCCTTGGGATGCTTTGGCATCAATTTGGCCTCCGGCTTCTTCCAAAAGATGCTTTGGGATGCCTATCCGGCCTGGCGCCTAAGGAAAACACCTCACCAGTCAAATCATTGGATAAAGGTAGTGTAGAACGTTAGCACCCACCCCTCTCCTAGAAGAATGAAATATTTTGAGAAATATTAAAAAGGCAGAATATTATATTTCCTTGGATGAGAAATGGAGAAACATGCTCTTGGAAACCCACCTTCCTTAATAGCCCTCAGCAGATGTCAGCACTTAAGAGATAAAGAGATAGCTAGCTCTATTCATAAGCAAATTCCCTGCAGCAAGGTCTGAACAAAGGTAGGATTAGCCTTCAGCCACAATAGGAATTGCCCAACAAGCCCCTTCATTGCATCAGCCCAAACTTCAACCAAACTTAGCTCAGACAAACTAGTAGGATTTGTACATGGCCCCATGGGAGTCTGACAACAGCCAATAGAAGACATGTACTTGCACAGGAACAGGAAGCTCAAGTGCAAAGCCCAAGAGAAGGTATAAAAGCCCCTCACTCCCAACTCCATGTGGTCAGCTGCACCAGAACCACCCATGTGGTTCTGCTTCATCAATAAATGGACCCTCTTTCCAATCAGTCTCCATTTTGTCTCCAGTGCCTTTCTCCCGGCTTGGAACTGGACTAGATGGATATTTCTTCCAACATTTAGGTTTATCGCCAATGAACTGCAACTATTAACAATCGTTTTTTAAAAAAGGAAACCCCCTCTAGCAGTATAATTATTTCTGGAACTGTCTGGTACTGAAAAAATAAAAAGAGAACTCCACAAGAAAAGCCCAGATACCATCAATGTAAATGGTGCATTGCGGAAAATGTTAACGTGCGGAAAACCTACCAAGTCCTAAACCAAGAGACAGCCCCGTGTTCCGCCGAGGTCTCCCCGGGCTGCAGGGACGAGGCCGAAAGGTGAGAGGGCCCCAGCCAATGGGAGAGAACAGCCTTAATCTCTTCTTACACATGCATGAAGTATGACCGTCCAATATGTAAATGCCGTGCATCTTCAGTAACAGGCCACCGTATGTATTTTAATTCTATTCTCTAAAGGTCAGGAAATGCAAAGGGAAACAGGCAACCCTATATGCTTCCTTCTGGACCTTTGGGGCCACAGCTGGCGGGAAGGGGCAGAGATCGCAGAAAGGCCTTTCGAGCGACCTGACGGAAAGGGGAAAAAAATCCTTCTCCAGAGAAAGAGGGAGGTGTTTTTGCCAGGAAAGGTGGATCTGCTGGGAGCTGGCCTCAGGGTTAGGGCTGACATTGGACAGGTTCAGCAGAATAGAATCCAAGGGCGGACGCATCTCTCGCCCTCAGGTGTTGTGATCCGTCTTTGCCCACCTGGCCTTTTCTCCCCTCAACACACTCCAGAAGAGGGAATGTTTTGGGATGGGGAAGGAAGAAGCTCACTTGCTGAAGCCTGAATGACACAAGAGTTCCAGCTTCCAACTCGGTCCAGCCCCAGGGGGGGCAGATATCTGAGCAGGCAGGGAGGATATAAATGCATTCTTTCTAAGTTCCTGCCAAGCGCTCTCTCTCTCTCTCTCTCTCTCTCTCTCTCTCTCTCTCTCTCCCTCACTCTCTTTTTCTCTCCCTCCCTCCCTCTCCCTCCCTCCCTCTTTCTCTCTCCCTCTCTCTTTCTCCCTCCCCCCCCCTCCCTCCCCCTCCCTCTCACCCCCCCCCGCCCCCCCCCCCCTCCCCCCCCCCCCCCCGCTTTTCTCCCCCCCCTCTCTCTCTCTCTCTCTCTCCCTCTCTCTCTCCCTCTCTCCCTCCCTCTCTCATTCCCTCTCTCCCTCAATCCCTCTCTCCCTCCCCCCTCTCTTTCTCCCTCCTCCCTCTCTCATTCTCTCTCCCCCCTCTCTCATTCTCTCCCTCTCCCTCCCTCTCCCTCATTCTCTCTCTCCCCCTCCTTTCTCTCTCTCTTATTTTCTCTCTCCCTCCCTCTCTCCCTCTCTCATTCCCTCTCTCCCTCCCTCTCCCTCATTCCCTCTCTCTCCCTCCCTCCCCTCTTTCTCTCTCCTTCCTCTCTCTCATTCTCTCCCCCTCTCTTTCTCTCTCCCTCCTTCTCTCTCCCCCTCCCTCTCTCTCTCATTCTCTCTCTCTCTCTCTTTCTCTCATTTTCTCTCTCATCACTCTCCCACCCTCTCTCCCCCCTCCCCCCTCTCCCCTTTGGTAAAGCTCGAAACAGAATTCTTCCTCCAGAGTAAATAGAGTGGAATGAAATCTACTGAATTTATTGAAATCACACAGTGCCCATTATTTCAGGACCTGCAAATGTTTCAAATAGTATATGAAGAAAAATTATTCCAAATGATTATTGATGGGTTAATCAAGTTAACCACGTCCACTTTCTTGCCCCATTAATGTGGACAGTATTTCACAATCATCAAGCAAAAAGCCAAATGTTAATGGTTCAGGTAATCAGTTCCTAATGAAGCCAGGTGCACCTTCAAATAATTTATGGCTTTCATAATCACTGAAGGGGACAGTTAGTCGCAGTTAGTATTTTCTCATGCACCCCTTCCAAAAAAGCTCCCTGGTTTGAGTGAATTCCTGTTTTTTACTTTTCCCCTAAAAGCATGAAGGAGTAGAAAATAAGGAAATGGAAATGAAAAACTCGACCCATTTTAACCTTAAATTCTTCAGCTTCATTTAAAGTTTGCGGATACTTAAAAGTCCCGGGTGCATTTGGCTAGAGAAATGGCTGATTTTCGTTTTTGTTTTCTTCAAGCCAGATTGAGAGAAACCACATGCTGGTCTGTTGCTCTGGGGAATGCCCTCCTGGAGGCAGGGAAGAGCTGGGGGTCCTCCCTCATCAGGACGTGGGGGGGGGATGCTGCTGGGGACTCACTCTAGACTCGGGTGTGTGTGTGTGCGCTTTTGAACGTTGACTGGATTTACATCTGGATGGACTCACCTGCATTTGGAAAACGGCAAAATTAGTCTTTGCTTTGAAATGCTGCTAGGTCTATACTACACTTGGGTGTGTCTGTTTCTTGAGAGACAACAATGGCTGCTTCGTCCTGGCCTTCAGCTGCTTTAGCAGAAACCCAAATTTTGGATGTGGTGTAAATCCCTTTTGGAAGAAGCTCGGTGCCCTGTGCGCTTCACATGAAAGGAACCAACGATGAGGAGGAGGAGGAGGAGGCAAAGCCATTGGAATGGGTTCCAGTTTGAATTAGATTGTGTGTCAGATTCCTTGGAGACACAACGTTATTTTAGATATCAACTTGTACCTTCAAGATTTGGCTAGCCATTCTTCCATAGAAGGGATCAAGCATCCTTTAAAACAAAAGACATATATTGTAGTCTTCTTGTGGCACAAAGCTACAAGGAATAATTCAGTGGGGACATATGTATTTTGTGTGTTTGTGCCTTCAAATCAGCTTTTGATTCTTGACGACTGCCTGGATTAGTCTCTGCAGTTTTCTTGACAAGGTTTTTGGGAATGAATTGTCATTGCCTGCTTCCTAGGGCTCAGAGATAGTGACTGGCCCAAGGTCAGCCAGCTTGCTTTGTGCCCAAGGCAGGACTAGAACTCAGAGTCTTCCAGTTTCTAGCCTGATGCCTTAACCACCACGCCAAACTGGCTCCCTTATGGTTTAGTAAATTTTAATAAACTTTTTTGCAGGTTAAAGCAGGGGTGAAATCCAGCAGGTTCTGACAGGTTCTGGAGAACCGGTAGCGGAAATTTTGAGTAGTTCGGAGAACCGGCAAATACCACCTCTGGCTGGCCCCAGAGTGGGGAGGGAATGGGGATTTTGCAGTATCCTTCCCCCAGGAGTGGGGAGGGAATGGAGATTTTGCAGTATCCTTCCCCCAGGAGTGGGGTGGGAATGGGGATTTTGCAGTATCCTTCCC
>QLTV01001322.1:2102460-2115510 GCA_003457575.1 Thermophis baileyi | reverse complement strand
GACTATTTTATATTGATCAATATAAAAAAAAAATATGTCAGAAATGTTCATTGGTACATTTTGGGATGTTTATTCTCACATTAACAGATGAAAATGAGTGAGATGGGAAAATTTTCGTTTTTCATTTAGTTGCATAATTCTGCACACTAATAGTTGCCCAATAATTGTGCACACATATTCTCCTAAGAAAGCGAAAACCTCACTTTTACTTTCTTAAATGTTCCGGTTTGAGGTTTATTAACATTTTGGATTGACCGAGAGCACTGTAGTTGTTCAATAATGAAATTAATCCTCCAAAATACAACTTGCCTAATAATTGAGTGTAGCTGAGCATATCTTTATGGACATCTCCATGGAGTGCCTGGCCACTTTGGCAGCATGGGGTGGGAGGGGCTTGTCGCTAAGTGAGTCTTTTCTTCCCTTTGATTCCCCAGCCTAGTCCATAATCTTGGAATTTCCTGGTGGCCTCCCATCCACGGTTAGCCAATTACAGCCTGGCTTGGCTTTTTCTGGGACTGATATCAAAGAAGCGGTTTATTTTCCTTTCTGCCTGGGGCTTGTCTGGCTTGCTGGAGCCCAACTCCTTAACCCCCCACCCGCCACCCCGTTTCTGGTGAGTCTCCTGCAGAGGTGGGTTTCAGCAGGTTCTGACCTGTTCTGGAGAACCGGTAGCGGAAATTTTGAGTAGTTCGGAGAACTGGTAAATACCACCTCAGACTGGCCCCACCTATTCTCTGCCTCTTGAGTCCCAGCTGATCGGGAGGAAATGGGGATTTTGCAGTAACCTTCCCCTGGAGTGGGGAGGGAAGGGGGATTTTACAGTATCCTTCCCCTGCTACGCCCACCAAGACACGACACGCCCACCAAGCCACGCCCACAGAACCGGTAGTAAAAAAAAATTGAATCCCACCACTGGCCTCCTGCCTAGGCTGAATGCCAGCGCTCCACATTTTATTGTCCTGTCAAAAGTGTCCCAACTACAGGAAGTATTTCCCCAAAAAGCGATAATAATAGTGATCGTGTTAAAAACCCTCTCATAAGATGTGACTTGGCTTTTCCACAGCGAAAAGCCTCTTTGCTCAAGGACGGTCACTGCGGGATCCAGGAAACGTCAGAAGCATTTTCAGCATTGATTAAAGGAGACCAAGGGCTCTGATCTCGGCCCAGGATGGGATGAACCTGCTCTCCGAGTTAACTCATTCTCTGGATTCACACCGTACATTGAACCTTAAACAAATACATCAGGATGAGGAGAGAGAGAAGGCCTCTTCTACCTTCCTCTTGCCGTCCTTCTCTGTCCTGCCTCTTCCTGGCCTCCTGCTTTCTCCCCTCATCTCTCCAGGTGAGCCACTTGGATCTGAGGGACATCTGGGCAGCCACAAAAGCTTCTGCCATCATGCGCCTCAGTTTCTACAGAAGACCTTTTGAGGTTTTTGCCAAAGCCGACTCACTCTGCCGTCCTTTGGAAGCGAGTTATCAGCGGGATCGACACAGAATGAGGATAATCACCCCCCCCATTTCACATCTGTGAAAGGACCAGACAGCCACAAATGATCTTAACTGGTCCTTTTACCATGAGCCGGAGCCCAGAAGAATGACAAATAATGTCCTCTTTTTAAAAAAAAATCTGGTTATTTGCTACTTTTCACGCAATACGGGCGTTTCAGCATTATTGAGGAAAAAGCGGTGCTGATTCTGACAGCCGGCTTCCTCCCTTTTACAACCTTCAGTCAAGACAATGACAAAAAAACAGATTTTCTGCAAGACCGTGAAAAGAGGATCAGACGGGGTGGTGGGTTCCCCTCCAAACCCCGCTTCCTTTTTCCTTTTCATATCAGAGATTGATGTCTTGTTCTAATGTGTTGAGCAACCATCATCTCGGCCAGAAACAAAGCCCAAAACAGCAACACCTCTCCAGACCTCTCTCTGCGCGTGGTGGGGATTGTTGGAGGTCAGCAAAGTTAACAGTTAATGTTCAACCAGCTTTAGCCCTGGCAGCGATCACTCAGAAAACCGGGGAGATGGCCGGACAGGCCTGCCACGCCAGCGGCCTCTTTGCTTTGCATGTAGCTCCCTTGTGTGCTGCCATGTCCTATTAGCTGCCCCGGCTGCTGTCTTCCTTCTGGGTATCTCTGTGCTGAATGAGGCCCCTCCTACAAACCATGACAAAGCACCGCTTGATGAGGTTACAAGAAGTCCCGCCGATGAAGTCCAGACGTTTCTGACTAATCATCAACTTTTGCGTTGCTAACAGACATTCATTGTTCTGAGATGCACAAGGAGGATATTATCAAGAAAGGAAACAGCTTACAAAGGGGTGGTGTGAATTGTTTGTGTATGCTTAAGCACTTATGCATCTCTGAGGAACATCAAGATCTAAGTGAGCAACTACCGGTATTTGACTTTTCTCCAAATTTTAAAATGAAATTTTCGTGCAACGTGCGCACCCCCCCCCCCACCCAACACTTAAGCATTATGAAAATCTATACTGGCTGGTTTTTACATGCTACACCTAAACATGAAAGAAGGAATTCCTTCCTATTGATTTTGGTTTTGGACTGAGCTGCAAGGAGAACTAGCAGGACTTGTCGGATTTTTGCCGTTTTCGATATATCAGGAAAGGAGTAGCTATTACAGTAGTGCCACTGACATGTGCAGTATTGTCCTGGATTTATTTAAGTTGCCACTTTGTAAACACAAAACACAGGAATCCACACAACACTTCCAGCTTAGTCTGTGATGCCCAGACCTCAAGTGCGGAGTTCAGTTCTGAGGATTGCCCTTCAGGATCGCAACTCTCGTCTCGGCCTTCTCTTGGTCTCCTTCTTTGCTGCTGAGGGCATCACGATAGTTAACAGCACCAGCAGATCCCTGTGCTATAGTCCCACTGCAGGGGTGGGTTCTGGATCCTTTTGCTGCTGGTTCGCTCAGGGTCGCGCCGGGCGCGTGCGTCCCCCGCAGCAATAAAAAAATAGCTTCTGCATATGCGCAGAAGCAAAATCCAAGATGGCGGCGCCCACAGAGACACCGACAGAACTGGCTCCGTGACGTCATCGCCGGTTTACTAACGGTTCTAAAGAACCCTAACCCTAACCCTGAGCGAACCGGCAGCAAAAGGATCCAGAACCCACCCCTGAAGTAGACGCTAAAAATTCAGACCCTTTACAGCAAAATACTTAAGGCAACAGTGTTTTGGGCCTTCTCTAAGTTGATGGTGGCTTGCTTCAACTCTAGAAGTTATTGGAGATAAAAGCATTTCCCACCATCCCCCACTAGCACTGATGATGTTACCTAGTTTGGGTAATGAAACGTCTGCAAGAAAACAACTAAGCTCAGAGAGCAACAAGGACCCCTCATTTCCTATTGGGCCTTTAAACTCTGATCTGAAGATAATTTACATATAGGTGTGTTTGTGTGTGTATGTGTGTGTGTGTGTATTTAAATTGTACCCTGCCAAATAAATATCCAGCAAGTAGCTTCTCCTTTCAGTACAGTTGAAATGCATTTATTTTTTCTATCCATCCATCCATCCATCCATCCATCCGAGTAGCAAATGAAATGGCATTTTAATGGAATGCAAGGCATTCCATTAAAACAGGAGAAACCGACTTGAGATTCAGTAAAAGCAAAAGCCACCAACCACACGTACTCATATCACAACTCTCAGAATTAACCTCCCAGCCCCACTGCCTGGGGGGGAAGAGCCAATAGAGGTGGAGCCCTCTGTGATTTGGGGAAGAGGCTGTGCCATGCTAGAGAAGGCACACCTCCTGGCCTCCGATCTGCCAGATCCGGTGGGAGGAGTAGAAACCATTGGGGAAATCTCTTGCCATGTGGAGCTTTGAACGTAATAATCAGCACCTCTCCAGACTACATTTTCAATCCAATAACTGCTTAAATGCTTGCTCTCCTCCCCCCCCCCCGTTTTGATGCCATCCACCCTGCCCAGGAGGCTGGAGATTATTGGAATTTCAAACTTCCCAGAAGACGCTGGGATTCTGCACCAAGGTTTCCCCAGGCCCATCTGCAGTTCTCAGAATGTGATTCGGTGTGTCTGGTCATTCGGCAGCCTTTGCCCCGCGAAGGCTAGAATCTCACTTCCATGCCACCTTGGGCAGAATGCTTACTCACTGGTATTTCCCCCATTTATCTTCTCATTAAGACCTAAACTGAATTGGAGTTGGAAACTAGGAATATCAGTAATATGGTACCAAATAAATAATGTATGCAGAATATGATAATGATACAAATAAGAAACATAATATGTAAGAAGCAGAATAAGAAAATATCAAGAAATAAGGGAACCGTAAATATGTATATATAAAGGGGGAGAAAATGTAAAATATGGATCACTGATACGGAACTGTTGCAATATGGCAAATTATTTTGTGTTTTTCATGTTTAATTTTCTTTTTTATGTATGTGTATGTTACAGTGTTGTACGTATGTTTGTTTTTTAAAGATAAAAATAATAAAAATTATTATTATTTTTTTTAAAAAAAGACCTAAACTGAAAGCCAAGAGTGAATTATACAGCTGACAGTAAGCGGATCCCATGTATTCATTTTAAAATCCAACCTCTGTCCTTCACATCTTCTATATTATCTTTTTTAAATTATAGGTAAGAAAGAATGATGGCTTTGCTTGTAGACTTGCCAGATTGGATCATCTCTGTTCAATATTTTTTATCGCAATGCTGAATGAAGCTTAAAAGGATGTGGAATCTCCTGTCCAGTGGTCACCTTTGTTGGTAACTCTGGATCCGTCCCTGAGCAGCCGCAACGGGTCCTGGTCAACTCTAGGAGCCTTACCAGAGCAGCAGCGGGAAACGGAATGACATTCAATTAAAATGGTATTAGCAGTTCAGGAGTGGTTTTGTTTAATTTACTCCTACTCTGATGTAAAAACATTAGTGACTTTTTAAATTGGACCTCATAATGTCTCATTCCCACTCAAATGCAATGAAATTAAAGACTTTGGTGGCTAAATACCGCTTAATTTACTCCTACCGTTCGGTAATGACATTAAAGATGCTTTAGGGTAGGTATTGTTTCACATCATTTTTATTCAAAGGAAAACTGAGCTTCTTGGTACTATTATTAACCATATAATAAAATCACCCAAGAAATGTATCTTTACAGGAGGGGATAGGTGATTACCAATAATATTAAAAAGTAATCACTCATTTCTAATGCAGAGATATTAAAAGATATAAAATAGACGGTGGCACACTTTGCAATTTGCTGCAGTCCATGGCAAGAAATAATATATTTCTGAAATAGTGGTATTTATGAAACCCCATTAAACTGCAACGGGGTTCAAGTCACCTGTTGGCTCATGGAACTTTCGTGGCCACATTTCAGGCATGAGCTAAAAGTTGCCTACAGTCTGGCTGTGGAGAGTCTGTGTTTGTGTGTGTGTAAGTTCGGCACTTCAACCTTAACCCTACTCCCACTTCTGCATGGCTGCCGAAGGACGCAGCCCTTGGGAACCACGCTCCACTGCCAGAAAACCTCAGTTTTATTCATAGGGCAGTCTTAAGTCTTCGTAAACCACTCCCCACCAAGGTGAGGAAATTGGCCCAGAGGGGTATATAATTGGGATCTCACGGATGTTAGCATTGTTGGGGATTGTATTATGCCTTTGTATTGCTTCTGCTTGGGAAAGATGAGGACTACTCAATGGATTTTGGTGCTTGGGGAGTCAGACAAGGAGCCCTTTAGCTCCTGAATATCTATGGAGATTCTCAGTCATCCAGGTCATGGTTGTCCCAAAGGTACTTTTTTCAAGAGGCAACTGGACTTTCTTGTTTTCCTGTGAAGATGTTTCTCTTTTCATCCAAGAAGCTTCTTCAGCTCTGACTGGATAGTGGGGAATGCAAGGATTTATACTCCTTGCAGACAGCTGGTCATTTGCGTTCTTTTAGAGAGTCGTTGAGGCCACTTGGAGGTTTGTCTGTGTCCTCAGGGTCACCTGAATGGTGCAAATGGGTTGTCTTGTGGAGCTGTACTTTCTGCAGGATGTTTTCTGCCCTGTGTCCCTTCACTGTTGAACATCCTTCCATTCCCCACCATCCAGTCAGAGCTGAAGAAGCTTCTTGGATGAGAAGTGAAGCGTCTTCAAAGAAAAACAAGAAAGTCCAGTTGCCTCTTTGAAAAAAAAACACCTTTGGGACTTTAGCTCCTGAACGATCCAGAGTCAGGTGTGGGGAGATTTGGTGTTCTCCTGATAGGACACCAAGCGACACACTAGCCAACACCGCATTGTAACGCTGCCTTTGTGGTGAGTTATGATTCAACAACACCATCAATTTTATAGATGAAAGGAGCAGGCAAACATGTTTGTCGTGGCTGAGCCTGCCTGAAAAGCTTCACGTGGCCATGCGATTCAATAAAAGAAAGTGGCCGACTGTGAATGGACAGCCTCTTGGAAGGTTTTTTTCCCCAAACTCTTTTGGATGGCCAGCGGTGGCTGGTGGGCCTGTAAGTCAGCCTTCCTTACAAGGCGAAACGCGTGGCAATCTCTTTTTGGAAACGAAGAAAGAAATTCCGTTATTCTAACTGAAGATTTGGTTTCAAGAGTGTGTTGCATGAAACATTTGCTATTCTGCCAGAGGAGCAGCGTACCGGTTTCAAGGCATTAAGGAGTGGCATGAATCATCTGCCCATTATGTGAGCTCATAGCATACTTTGTATTTTTCAGGCTTATTAATATTTAGTGTCTTCAGCAAATTAAGCATCAAACTTAACTAAGGTTAAAGTATCTAACGACACTGTACACTAAAGAAAATAAATGGGTATTAATGACACTCTGAACAATTGGCTTCAGTTTTCTACCATCTTTAATAATCACTCACAGAAGTATGCCAAAGATTTGGTTCCTTCCTACGTTTCATTAATAAAATTACTTGATTAATGGCTGCAATAATATATCAGGCGTATGATATGTTCACATTAAATGTTAATCAACAATAGCTACATTCAGAAAACATTAAGTAAATCATGATGGATGAGGCAATATTGCCCCTTAGTTGAGGAGCGCCTGGCACACACCAAGCAGCAGCCGTGATGTCTCAGGAGCTACAGCCATGGGTCCTTCACGCCCAAAGGCTGCCTGGAAGAGGAGCCGGGCGCTGCCCCATCCTCCATCCTCCATCCGGTGAAATGCAACCCCTCCCAGTTCAAAGGCTCAGTCCCAAGCTGGGCCAAGGCACAACCGATGCTTTTCCTATTATGGGGGTTGTTATGAAAAAAAAGAAGGTCTGGGTTGCCTGTTGCCACAAAGCACAACCAGACATTTCAGCTGAGGTTACTGCTATGGTGTCCTCCCCCCCCCCCGCCCAATGTCCTCTATCACCTCAGCTTATCCTGTTTTGTAATTCTGAATAACTTTCTCCCACACAGCTCAGATATCAGGCGTTGCAGCGAAACCCAGGAAGTTGTGACCGAAGATAATTCCTTACTCCGTACCAGAGCGTATATGAATGAGGGCAGGTGGTTGTCCTGTCGCCTTTAATTTGACTCAGATTTATTAAGCATCGTGTAAGCAAGAAGCCTGGGTAGAACTTGAGCTTCAAAAAGATGCTTATCCCGCAAATTTAAATTGATTTGCCAATCATTCTTTTACTTTTTAAGAAACTTCATGAATCGCTTGTTATACTTTCATGTCTGGGGAACATGGGATGTTTTTTAAAATGTGATATAGTTCCAAGGTCCTTCACTGTATTTTTTGATACAGAATATTGTTCAGAAACTGGACCAGAGGTGGGTTCCTACCGGTTCTAACCGGTTCTTTAGAACCGTTAGTAAACCGGCGATGATGTCACGGAGCCGGTTCTGTTGGTGTCTCCATGGGCGCCGCCATCTTGGATTTTGCTTCTGCGCATAAGCTATTTTTTGATTGCTGCGTGCGCGCACGGCACAACCCTGAGCGAACCGGCAGCAAAAGGATCCAGAACCCACCCCTGAACTGGACCTCTTCATGTTTCTCTTCACCAGCAAGAGTGGTGGTGGCTTCTGAAAAGGGAACGTTCCTAGCCAGCCCCAGAGCTGCAAAGCAAGGAAGATAGCTGGTGCCAGCAAGAGAAAGGAAACCTCTTTTGTCCTGAAAAGTGCTCTTCAGAAAGAAAGGAAGCCCCGGTTTCTCTTTGGGGTAGAAAGACACTGTGTGGGAGGTTATGGAGCCTTGCAACTGAGAAGCTTGTCTTCAGCGACATGTGAAGAGAAAAAAACCCCAACCCAGTCAAAACTCGAAGACACAAAGAGGAGAGAAAGAGTCGTCCGTGCCAGGCAGAGTGTGGGTTGAAGAATTCCGTCTCTTAAGGAGAGGACTGCCCGGCAAGCTCCCCTATCCTGTGGGTCAAATGAGGATTTTGACAGGTGAAAGAGCAAAGGAACGCTTTCCTCCTACTCTCAAATTCCTCTCTAAAATGTGGAATCCTGCAGGAAGCTCCTCGTTAATGGGGACAAATGGCAATGCTAACCACCCAGTTGGAGGGAAACGATGCTATTTTATAGCATGGACAGCAGCCATTCTGAAGCGGAATGACAGTTTCTTTCTTTCACTGCAGTAGAACCAACCAAAGCAGACCCACCAACATTTTAGTCATTTAATCTTCTGCTTTTGAATTCAACAACGGAATCTAAACAAATGTGACTATTATCTAAAAGGGTTTTAAAGGAATAAAAAGAAATAAATGCATTAAAAATTTTTTTTAGGAAAGCTTATCTGGCTATATTTATATTGTTACGAAAATGAACACTGAAAAAATATCTGCTCTTAATTTGCAGCAATCGTTAAAATTTGCCCTCATTTTTTAAAACCGGTTTACTCATAAAGGCTTCGAGCCCTACTTTATTTTTCATACCAGTGGAGACAATTGTAACCGAATAACAGGGTTGGACTGGACCTTGGAGGTCTTCTAGTCCAACCTCCTGCTCAATTTTAATCACACGAGTTCCGCAAAGACGAAGATCGCTAGTAGAATGTTTTCCAGCACCCTTAACAGAGCAACAGCCTTGGCACAACCTTCCTCATGAGGAATTTGCCTGCATGGGACTTCCCCCCCCTCTCTCCACAAAAGTTACTGGCAAATTGCAGACTTGAATGCAGGGGAGATTTTAAAACTGGGGGATACTCAATGAGACAAAGTATTAAAACTCCAAGTGGTTGTATGAGTCTATCAAGAATACTTTTTTTCCTGGCCCCACCGAGTTTGAATCAGAGTTCTTGCTTTTGTAAGGATTCTGATTCAAGTTTGAATCTGAAATGGGTCTTCGGTCTTTTGCGAACCCTTAGCATCTTCTTCTCTTGCCCCATTTCAGCTGGGTCATCAATTGATCCCCAAACACAGAGGTGGGATTCAGCAGGTTCTGACCAGTTCTGGAGAACCAGTAGCGGGAATTTTGAGTAGTTCGGAGAACCGGTAAATACCACCTCTGACTGGCCCCGCCCCCATCTATTCTCTGCCTCCCGAGTCCCAGCTGATCAGGAGGAAATGGGGATTTTGCAGTAACCTTCCCCTGGAGTGGGGAGGGAATGGAGATTTTATAGTATCCTTCCCCTGGAGTGGGGTGGGAATGGAGATTTTACAGTATCCTTCCCCTGCTATGCCCACAAAGCCACGCCCACCAAGCCACACCATGCCACGCCCACCAAGCCACGCCCACAGAACCAGTAGTAAAAAATTATGAATCCCACCACTGCCCAAACCCCTTCGTGCTCTATTTGGACAACTGAAACCAGCCACCTGCATCTGCAGGAGCTGAAATGGGCTCCCTTTCCCAAGGGAATGTAAGCACCATAGCAAAAGGAGTTTCTCTTCCATGGCCTGTAATGTGTAAAAAATGGCTCTTCTTCACTTCTTAGGATTGTGAAGGTCCAAAATTGCTAACCTGCCCAACTGAAGAAGCTTCTTGGATGAGGAGCGAAATGCTTTCAAACAAAAATAACCCAAGAAAGTCCAGTGGCCTTTTGGAAAAAGCACCTTTGGGACAACCATGACCTGGGTGATTGAGAATCTCCACAGACATTCAAGCTGCCCCAACTTTGCACTCTGTGGCTTTGTTGGGACTGCAGCAGAGGTGGGTTCCTGCCGGTTCGGACCGGCTCTATAGAACCGGTAGCGGGAATTTCCCCCCGCTCGGCGAACCGGCAGCGATGGCCGGCTGGACACGCCCCCGAACCGGCTCTCTCGGCGGCGCCATCTTGTTTTTTGCTTCTGCGCATGCACAGAAGCTTGGTTTTTGGCACTGCGCATGCGCATGCGCGCCCGCGCGGCGCGTGAGGAAGCGAACCGGCAGCAAGGTTAAGTTAGAACCCACCCCTTGACTGCAGCATTTCCAGCCCAAGGACTGAGGATTCTTCTCAAGAGAGGGGAGACATGATGCAACAGAAGTGCCTGGATCACGTGTGTGTGTGTGTGTGTGTGTGTGTGTGTGTGTGTGTGTGTGTGTGTGTGTGTGTGTGTGTTCAGTTCTCCTCCTGGTATGTGGAATGCATGGTCAACCTATGCTGAACCCCCAGTTCTCAACAGATCACATCTGCCTGAATAGTTTTTATTCAAAGTAAGTTTCTGTTCAGGTTTTAAATGCACAGCACTCTTCTTTTCCCACAACACAGTAAAGCTAAGTGTCTGGAAGTGGCTTAGTTTTACTGCCTCCCTATTCATATAAAAGAAAAGGGGCAAAGAATTGTAGGGAACACATTTGTTTCTTTTTAATATTATATTAATTGTGGGTGAAGTACTTTGTTAGCATATCAACACCTTTGCCTATTTTACACTAAAGGTTATCCAGCCATAAATCAATGTATTTTGCAGCTGCAAGAAGGTGAACTGTTTGTTTCAGGAAAAAACAACCCTAATTTGATCAGCAATAGCCAATGGGAGTTTATAAAGCTGAGAACATTTTAGTAGCCTGACTGTAGTAATTTGACTGCTAATGATTCCATAGAATCTAACTGGAATGCATTAGTCTGCAACCAGATAATACGGTAACAATTTGCCTTTAACAAGCAAAGTAAGTCATATTTCCAGATAAATATCCTACGGGACCATACCTGTCCTGTAAGATCCATCAGGGGAGACTGGGGCCTCTTGTGATACAATCATCTGCAAGGCCCAGGAAAAGTCTTTTCTGCCAGGGTGCCCGCCTTCATCCCTCCAAAGATTAGACTTGCTGGGGCCATGGTGGGGCCTGCACAGCATTGAAAACTTGGTTTTTTTTAAAAAAAAATGTTTTTATTGTTTTTTAATGTTAGCAGTCTGTAGTCATGTATGTGAGATGGCCAGCCGTACAAATGTGTGAAAAATAAATTGTAGGCAATAGAAGAAAAATGCAGCTTTTTTTGTTGCAAGTGCATCTTTCCCTGATGCATTCTGTGGAACTGAGCAACTGTCAGCAGGTTAAGAAAACTCAAGTGTGCCAGAGCCAAATTCACACTCCAAAGGTAACTATGAACACAGAAAAAGGACACACTTTGGCCAGCTGCAAAACCTCCACGCAAGAGGAACACAGGGGGCTCTGCGTAGGAAAGAGTTTGCTTGCACAGTATGAAAAACGTTACCTACTGAATGCATTTGCGGGAGAGAAAAACGGATCCATAAGGCTTATGAGCAGGGGTGAAATCCAGCAGGTTCTAAGAGGTTCTGGAGAACCGGTAGCAGAAATTTTGAGTAGTTTGGAGAACCGGTAGCGGAAATTTTGAGTAGTTCGGAGAACCGGCAAATACCACCTCTGTCTGGCCCCAGAATGGGGAGGGAATGGAGATTTTGCAATATCCTTCCCCCAGGAATGGGGAGGGAATGGAGATTTTGCAATATCCTTCCCCCAGGAGTGGGGAGGGAATGGGGATTTTGCAGTATCCTTCCCCCTGGAGTGGGGAGGGAATGGGGATTTTGCAGTATCCTTCCCCCTGGAGTGGGGAGGGAATGGGGATTTTGCAGTATCCTTCCCCCAGGAGTGGGGAGGGAATGGGGATTTTGCAGTAACCTTCCCCTGGAGTGGGGAGGGAATGGAGATTTTGCAGTATCCTTCCCCTGCCACGCCCACCACAGAACCGGTAGTAAAAAATTTGGATTTCACCACTGCTTATGAGGTTCAAACCTCTTCTACATTAACAGGGGTCTCCAACCTTGGTGACTTTAAGCCTGGAGGACTTCAACTCCTGGCTGGGGAATTCTGAGAGTTGAAGTCCTCCAGGCTTAAAGTCGCCAAGGTTGGAGACCCCTGTTCTACAAAGTTCTGGCTCAAAAAAACTCAGGTCTCAAATGCAGCATTCACAAGAGTTTGAACTGGGGAGGGAGCAGATGTGATTTTTCTCAGGCATAAAATAGTTTCTCAAGTTTTAAGTCTGGGATGTAAATTTCGCCTATTTCAATGTGGTGCTTTTTACTCGCATGTCAAAATAGACCAACCCGTGTTTCTTCGTTCTAGCTTTATTATTATTATTAGGCTAAATTCAAAGACAGCCAACAAATTGAAAGCTTTTTCTGAAACGGGACACGTGTTCCAGAGCGCAGGTCAGATTTTCCAGCCAAACCTTCATCTGGGACTCCGGGATCCCAACCGCCCCTCCCCCACCCGGGAGGAGGCAGGGGGCGGCACCGGGGAAACCCCTCTCCCCCCTCCCGCTCGTGGGGCGGAAGTAGCCCCCCTCCCTCCCGCCGGGGCACGGCCGCTCATTCCGGCGCCCTCTCGCTCCCCCGCCCTCCTGCAGCCTCCGGATGCGGAAGAAGGGCGACTCCAAGCGGCCCGCGCGGAACTACGGCTCCCAGCGGCCTCCGCGGGGCCGGTGTTCCTGGCAGCTGGGGGCGCCCGGGTTTTGGAAGCCTGGAAGGACGCTGAAATAGCCGGTCGAAACCAGTACGGAAGGCCGCCTTCCTCCGGGACGTTTCCCCAAGCAGAGCTCGAGGCGAAAGAGCTGGAGGCCCCGAGGCCGCCTGCTGAGGCTCCGTCCGGGTGACGTCAGCGGTAGCCGGGCCAATCGGGGAGGGAGCTGCCGGCGAGGCGACCCCGCCAATCAGAGGCGACGGCCGCGGGCGCGCGGCGA